>WNWK01058720.1:0-10375 GCA_009830355.1 Cherax destructor | reverse complement strand
TTCTGAGACTCTCTGACCGCGGGTTCGAACCCCACCCGTGGTATGTGGTTAGTCTCTTTCTTCTTCGTCGTTACTACCTCTCCATTCGTCTTCTTGATCTTCAACTTCTTCCCATGCTGTCCGGCCACTGCCCAGGTTCCCTTCTTGACCTGAGGACTCACAACAGGAGGACTACTACGAATCCTCTTGTTTTCCTCCGTCAATCGCCGTATCTCAAGCTTCGCTACCCTCAATTCCTCCTTAAGCTGCTGGTAAAGTTGCTCAATAGGGGGCATATTGATTCAGTCCACAGGGAGTACACTAGACACGTCTTCACTGAGCTAAGAACAGGTCACCACTGAGCTAAGAACAGGTCACCACTGAGCTAAGAACAGGTCACCACACAGTGGATCAACACCATCCCTGGTACTGTTACACAGTGGATCAACACCATCCCTGGTACTGTAACACAGTGAATCAACACCATCCCTGGTACTGTTACACAGTGGATCAACACCATCCCTGGTACTGTTACACAGTGGATCAACACCATCCCTGGTACTGTTACACAGTGGATCAACACCATCCCTGGTACTGTTACACAGTGAATCAATACCATCTCTGGTACTGTTACACAGTGGATCAACATCATCCCTGGTACTGTTACACAGTGGATCAACACCATCCCTGGTACTGTTACACAGTGGATCAACACCATCTCTGGTACTGTGTCACAGTGAATCAACACCATCCCTGGTACTGTGTCACAGTGGATCAACACAATCCCAGGTACTGCATCACAGTGGATCAACACCATCCCTGGTACTGTTACACAGTGGATCAACAACATCCCTGGTTCTGTTACACAGTGAATCAACACCACACCTGGTACTGTGTCTCAGTGGATCAACACCGTCTCTGGTACTGTGTCACAGTGGATCAACACCATCCCTGGTACTGTGTCACAGTGGATCAATACCATCCCTGGTACTGTTACACAGTGGATCAACAACATCCCTGGTACTGTGTCACAGTGGATCAATACCATCCCTGGTACTGTGTCACAGTGGATCAATATCATCCCTGGTACTGTGTCACAATGGATCAACACCATCGCTGGGACTGTTACACAATGGATCAACACCATCACTGGTACTATGTCACAGTGGATCAATACCATCCCTGGTACTGTTACACAGTGGATCAATACCATCCCTGATACTGTGTCACAGTAGATCAATACCATCCCTGGTACTATGTCACAGTGGATCAATACCATCCCGAACACTGCTTCACATTTTTCAAGACCGTCTTCTACACTGTTTCAAAGTGGTTCACGAGCCTCCTGGACACCGCTTGAGATTATTCCATACACCTGTACACTGTATCCAGACACTTTATACGGACACTGTATCCTGACACTGTATACGAACACCTCACTTCATTCACCGTTCTGTATCAGTACAAAAATACTTAACAATTCATAGAAATTTTTACAAATTAGATGAAGACAAGAGAGGTATCATAATGTCCATTCACTGGATAATTGATAAAACTTTGTCTATGTCTTCATAACTGTTATAATTTTTTTGTGTTTTATTAACCCTGTAGAATTATATGGAGAGCATTGACAATTCTTTGAATGTGATTGTGTGTGTGTGTGTGTGTGTACTCACCTAGTTGTGGTTGCAAGGGTCGAGTCATAGCTCGTGTGTGTGCGTGTGTACTCATCTAATTGTGGTTGCCGGGGTTGAGTCATAGCTCTTGGCCCCGCCTCTTCACTGGTCGTTACAATTCCCTGCTCCACGAGCTTCATCATACCCCTTGTTGCTGTGTCCCATCTCTGGAACATCCTGTCTCTGTTCACCTTGTTGATTCCTCCCAGTCCTGTTGCAGGGTCCGAGTCAGAGCCACTAGGTCACTCCCACCCTGTACCGTAAGCTTTATCATACCTCTACTTAAAGCTATGTATGGATCCTGCCTCCACCATCTCCCTTTCAAGACTATACCACTTTCTGACCACTCTGTGAGTGAAGAAATGCTTCCTAACATCCCTGTGACTCATCTGAGTCTTCGATTTCCAATTGTGACCCCTTGTTAATGTGTCTCATCTCTGGAACATCCTGTCACTGTGTACTCACCTAGTTGTGGTTGCAGGGGTTGAGTCATAGCTCCTGGCCCCGCCTATTCACTTGCTGATATTGGGTCACTCTCCCTGCGCCATGAGCTTTATCATACCTCTTCTTAAAGCTATGAATGGATCCTGCCTCAACTACATAGCTTCCCAAACTATTCCACTTCCTGACCACTCTGTGACTGAAGAAATACTTCATAACATCCCTGTGATTCATCTGAGTCTTCAACTTCCAACTGTGTCCCCTTGTTGTTGTGTCCCATCTCTGGAATATTCTGTCCCTGTCCACCTTGTCAATTCTTCTCAGTATTTTATACGTCGTTATCATGTCCCCCCTATCTCTCCTGTCCTCCAGTGTCGTCAGGTCGATTTACCTTAACCTCTCCTCGTAGGACATACCGCTTAGCTCCGGGACTAGTCTTGTTGCAAACCTTTGCACTTTCTCTAGTTTCTTTAGGTGATTGGCTAGGTGTGGGTTCCAAATTGGTGCTGCATACTCCAATATGGGCCTAACATACACAGTGTACAGGGTCCTGAACGATTCCTTATTAAGATGTCGGAATGCTGTTCTTAGGTTTGCTAGGCGCCCGTATGCTGCAGCAGTGATTTGGTTGATGTGCGCCTCAGGAGATGTGCCTGGTGTTATACTCACCCCAAGATCTTTTTCCTTGAGTGAGGCTTGTAGTCTCTGGCCCCCTGGACTGTATTCCGTCTGCGGTCTTCTTTGCCCTTCCCCAATCTTCATGACTTTACACTTGGCTGGGTTGAACTCCAAGAGCCAATCGCTGGACCAGGCTTGCAGCCTGTCCAGATTCCTCTGTAGTTCTGCCTGGTCCTCGTCCGATTGAATTCTTCTCATCAACTTCACATCATCTGAAAACAGGGACACTTCGGAGTCTATTCCTTCCGTCATGTCGTTCACAATTACCAGAAACAGCACCGGTCCTAGGACTGATCCCTGCGGCACCCCGCTCGTTACAGGTGCCCACTCTGACACCTCGTCACGTACCATGACTCGCTGTTGTCTTCCTGACATGTATTCCCTGATCCATTGCAGAGCCTTCCCTGTTATTCCTGCATTGTTCTTCAGCTTTTGCACTAATCTCTTGTATGTAACTGTGTCAAACGCCTTCATGCAATCCAAGAAAATGCAATCTTCCCACCCCTCTCTCTCTTGTCTTACTGCCGTCACCCTGTCATAGAACGCCAGTAGGTTTGTGACGCAGGATTTCCCATCTCTGAAACCATGCTGGCTGTCGTTGATAAGCTCGTTCCTTTCTAGGTGCTCCACCACTCTTCTGATAATCTTCTCCATGACCTTGCATACTATACATGTCAGTGAAACTGGTCTGTAGTTTAGTGCTTCGTGTCTGTCTCCTTTTTTAAAAATTGGGACTACATTTGCTGTCTTCCATACCTCAGGTAGTTGCCCTGTTTCGATGAATGTGTTGAAGATTATTGTTAGTGATACACATAGCGCCTCTGATCCCTCTCTCAGGACCCATGGAGAAATGTTATCCCGCCCCATCGTCTTTGAGGTATCTAGCTCGCTTAGCAGCCTCTTCACTTCCTCCTCAGTTGTATGTATTGTGTCCAGCACCTGATGGTGTACCCCACCTCTCCTTCTTTCTGGAGGCAATTCTACCTCCTCTGTGAACACTTCTTTGAATCTCATGTTGAGCTTCTCACACACTTCGCGGTCATTTCTTGTGACCTCCCCTCATTCCTTCCTCAGCCTGATTACCTGGTCCTTGACTGTTCTCCTGATGTGGCTGTACAACAGCTTTGGGTCGGATTTGGCTTTCGCTGCTATATCATTCTCGTATTGTCTTTGGGCCTCCCTTCTCACCTATGCATATTCGTTTCTGGCTCTACGACTGCTCTTCTTATTTTCCTGGGTCCTTTGCCTTCTATATTTCTTCCATTCCCTAGCACACTTCGTTTTGGCTTCCCTACACCTTTGGGTGAACCACGGGCTCCTCCTGGCTTTTTCGTTATTCCTGTTACCCTTGGGTACAAACCTCTCTTCAGCTTCCTTGCATATTTTTGCCATATATTCCATCATCTCGTTTACTGACTTCCCTGCCAGCTCTCTGTCCCACTGAACTCCATGCAGGAAGTTCTTCATGCCTACATAGTCTCCTTTCTTGTAGTTTGGCTTCGTTCATCCGGCCCTTCCTGCTTCTCCCTCCACTTGTAGCTCTACTATGTATTCGAAGCTTGAAACCACATGATCACTGGCCCCAAGGGGTCTTTCATATGTGATGTCTGCAATATCTGCACTACTCAGGGTGAATACTAGGTCCAGTCATCATCTTAGCCCTCCACGTTTCTTGTCCCCCATGTGTCTCTAAGTTCTCCCAATCGATTTCCTTGTGGTTGAAGTCACCCATGATCAGTATCTTCACCCTGCTCGCATGCGCCCTTCCGGCAACTTCTGCCAGTGTGTCATCCATCGCTCTATTACTCTCAACATACTCTTGCCTTGGCTTTCTGCTGTTCTGTGGTGGGTTATACATCACTGCAATTACCACCTTGGGACCTCCAGACTGCAGCGTTCCTATTATATAATCTCTTGCTTCTCCTCTGTCTCCTCTCTCCAGCTCATCAAAATCCCATCGGTTTTTGATCAGCAGTGCGACTCCTCCACCCCCTCTGTTCCCTCTGTCTTTCCTCAGGATCTGATATCCCGATGGAAAGATGGCATCCGTTATCATCCCTGTGAGCTTGGTTTCAGTGAGGGCTATGATGTCCAGTGATGCCTCTTTGACTCTTTCATGCCACTCCTCCCACTTATTAGTTATTCCATCAGCATTGGTGTACCACACCTTCACTTTCCTCTCCAGCACTGTGTTTTGGGGGTCTGTGAGTGTGGGGGACCTGGCGGTGTGCTGCGGGATTCTTCAGTGTAGTGTGGGGTGGGGGCTGTAAGTGTGGATTGTGGTCTGTGTTGGGATAGTGTGTTTGGTTTTGGGGTTCTGGGTATGGGTCTATGTTTGCTTGTTCTTGTTGTTCTTCCCTGCTCTGGTTGACCTCTGCTGATTCTGTCTGTCTCTCTCTTCCTAGCTCCTTTCGCTTTTGCCTCCATTCCCTCATCTGCTGTCATTCTGTTTTTGTTCTGTCCCAGTCTAGAAACACCCTCTTGTAGCACTGTTTCTGTCTTGAAAATCAGCTTGACTGGCCGTTTTTTTCCCTTCACGTACCCCCTTATTCTCTGAAAATTTACTATCTCAGACATGTCCTCTTCGCCTATTTCTCTGATGATGTTTTCAATCTCCTGCCGTCTTTCAGTGTGTGTCCTTAACTCGCTCTCCTGGAGCCCATGAATGAACACTGACTTCTTCCTCTCTGCCTCCCATTGCCTTTCCCTTTGTGTCTCCCCAATGTTTTCCTGTACCTCTTGGTGGCCTGGTCGTGCCACTGTGTGTATATCCTATCCACCTCTCCTCCTTCACCCCCTCCCCCACTACCACCACCCGTGCTCCCAGCTGCTCTCCCTCTTCATTCCTCGGCTCTGCTTGGTGGACTGATAGGGCCTTAGCATAGGTTATGTCTCCTTCCTTCCTATTGGGTTCCTTATTTGGTAAGGGTGTACCAGCTACAGATGCAATGTCCCCTCTGGTCCATACCCCTGTAACTCGCTTCAACCTATTTACCTCACATTCTAGAGCCTTTATCCGGGCTACTGCAGCTTCGACTTGTGACTCCCATTTCTTCTTCTCCTTCTCCAACCTCCCTTCCAACTTCACACAAAGCTCTGCCTCCATCCTTTTCTCCATTTTTGCAGAGACCTTACCTATTTTGCTCTCCCACTCTTGTTCCACCCTTTTGCATTGCTCTTCCATCCACTCTTCCCTACCAGGGCCGTTCTCCTCTGATTCACTGCGTGTGTGTGTGTACTCACCTATTTGTGGTTGCAGGGGTCGATTCATTGCTCCTGGCCCCGCCTCTTCACTGATTGCTACTACGTCCTCTCTCTCCCTGCTCCATGAGCTTTATCAAAACTCGTCTTAAAACTATGTATGGTTCCTGCCTCCACTACGTCACTTTCTAGGCTATTCCACTTCCTGACAACTCTATGACTGAAGAAATACTTCCTAACATCACTTTGACTCATAGGAGTCTTCAACTTCCAATTGTGACCCCTTGTTTCTGTGTCCCCTCTCTGGAACATCTTGTCTCTGTCCACCTTATCTATTCCTTGCAGTATTTTATATGTCGTTATCATGTCTCCCCTAACCCTCCTGTCCTCTAGTGTCGTCAGGCCGATTTCCCTTAACCTTTCTTCGTAGGACAATCCCCTTAGCTCTGGGGCTAGTCTTGTTGCAATCCTTTGCACTTTCTCTAATTTCCCGACGTGCTTAACCAGGTGTTGGTTCCAAACTGGTGCTGCATTCTCCAGTATGGGCCTGACGTATATGGTGTACAGAGTCTTGAACGATTCCTTAGTGAGGTATTGGAACGCTATTCTTAGGTTTGCCAGCCGCCCGTATGCTCCAGCAGTTATCTGATTGATGTGTGCCTCAGGAGATGTGCTTGGTATTATACTCACCCCAAGATCGTTTTCCTTGAGTGAGGTTTGCAGTCTTTGGCCACCTAGATTATGCTCTGTCTGGGGTCTTCTTTGCCCTTCCCCGATCGTCATGACTTTACATTTGGCAGGGTTAAATTCAAGGAGCCGTTTACTGGACCAGGCTTGTAGCCTGTCTAGGTCTTTTTGTAGTCCTGCCTGATCCTCGACCCAACAATTAATATTTGCACCAATAACTCATTACAGTTGTGGACGTGTGAATTGCTCTTTACTTTATAATTTGTTCATGATTGTAACCATGTATAAACGTAAGTAAATAAATTTACTTACATGATTCATTACCTTTGAAACTTGTGAGTTCATTACCTTTGTACCTTGTTCAGCTATCAAAATTTTGGGCCCAGTCTCTGGACCCATTATGTACCTCTGTAATCTGTACATACCTTTGTAACTTGTCATGATTGTGACCAGATCTACCTGAGTTCATTACCTTTGTAACTTGCTCAGCTATCAAAACTTTGGGGCCCAGTCCCTGGACCCATTATGTACCTCTGTAATCTTTTGACTACTGTCCACAGGATGGGTATGGGGTGCATAATAAAGATATTAAACTAACTAAACCTGTCCACCTTGTCGATTCCTCTCAGTATTTTATATATTGTTATCATGTCCTCCCTGTCCCTCCTGTCCTCCAGTGTCGTCCGGTCGATTTTCCTTAACCTCTTCTCGTGGGATATGCCCATTAACTCCGGGACTAGTCTCGTTGCAAACCTTTGCACTTTCTCTAATTTCTTGACGTGCTTGTCTAGGTGTGGGTTCCAAACTGGTGATGCATACTCCAATATGGGCCTAACGTACACAGTGTACAGACTCCTGAACGACTCCTTACTGAGATGTCAGAATGCTATTCTTAGGTTTGATGGTCGTCCATATGCCGAAGCAGTTATTTGATTGTTGTGTGCCTCAGGAGATGTGTTCGGTGTTATACTCACCCCAAGATTCTTTTCATTGAGTGAGGTTCTTAGTCTTTGGCCCCCTAGACTATATTCTGTCTGCAATCTTCTTTGCCCTTCCCCGATCTTCATGACTTTTCACTTGGCTGGGTTGAACTACAGGAGCCATTTGCTGGACCAGGCCTGTAGAGAGTTCAGATCGCTGCCTGGTCCTCCGAATAAATTCTCCTCATTAACTTGACAACGTCTTCAAACAGAGATACTTTTGAGTCTATTCCTTCCGTCATTTCATTCACATTTACCAGAAACAGTACTCGCTCTAGGACTGACCCCTGTGGAACCCCAATCGTTACAGGCGCCCACTCCGACACCTCGTCACGTACTATAACACGCTGTTGCATTCCTGTCAGGTATTCTCTGATCCATTGCCTGGTTCTCCATCTTTTGCACTAATATTTTGTGAGGAACTGTGTCAAAAGCCTCCTTACAGTCCAAGAAAATGGAACCTACTTGTCTTACTGCTGTCACCTGACTCCGTGCTGGTTGTCATTGATAAACTCATTCCTTTTTAGGTGCTCCACCACTCTTCTCGTGATAATCTTCTCCATGACTTTACATACTATGCTGTCAGTGAAACTGGTCTGTAGTTTAGTGCTTCGTGTCTGTCTCCTTTTTTAAAAATTGGGACTACATTTGCAGTCTTCTATACCTCAGGTAGTCGTCCTGTTTTGCTAGATGTGTTGAAGATTGTTGTTAGTGGTACACAGAGTGCCTCTGCTCCCTCTCTCAGGACCCACGGAGAGATGCTATCCGGTCCCATCGCTTTTGAGGTATCTAGTTCGCTTAGCAGCCTCCTCACCTCTTCCTCGGTTGTATATATTGTGTCTACCACTTGCTGGTGTATACCACCACTCCGTGTTTCAGGAGTCCTGGGTGTGGGTGTGTTTGTACTCACCTAGTTGTGGTTGCAGGGGTCGAGTCATAGCTCCTGGCCCCGCCTCTTCACTGGCGGCTACTGGGTTACACTCCCTGCTCCATGAGCTTTATCATACCTCTCCTTAAAGCTATGTATGGAACCTGCCTCCACTACATCGCTTCCCAATCTATTCAACTTCCCAACAACTCTATGACTGAAGAAATACTTCCTAACATCCCTGTGATTCATTTGAGTCTTCAACTTCCAACTGTGTCCCCTTGTTGCTGTATCCCATCTCTGGAACATTCTGTCTCTGTCCACCTTGTCTATTCCTCTCAGTATCTTATATATCGTTATTATGTCCTCCCTATCTCTCCTGTCCTCCAGTATCGTCAGGTCGATTTCCCTTAACCTCTCCTCGTAGGACATACCCCTTAGCTCTGGGACTAGTCTTGTTGCAAACCTTTGCACTTTCTCTAGCTTCTTTACGTGCTTGGCTAGATGTGGGTTCCAAACTGGTGCTGCATACTCCAGTATGGGCCTAACGTACACAGTGTACAGAGTCCTGAACGATTCTTTATTAAGATTTCGGAATGCTGTTCTTAGGTTTGCTAGGCGCCCATATGCTGCAGCAGTTATTTGGTTGATGTGCGCCTCAGGAGATGTGCCTGGTGTTATACTCACCCCAAGATCTTTTTCATTAATTGTGGCTTGTAGTCTCTGGCCTCCTATACTGTACTCCGTCTGCGGTCTTCTTTGCCCTTCCCCAATCTTCATGACTTTGCACTTGGTGGGGTTGAACTCCAGGAGCCTATTGCTGGACCTAGCTTGCAGCATGTCCAGATCCCTTTGTAGTTCTGCCTGGTCCTCGTCCGATTGAATTCTTCTCATCAACTTCACATCATCTGCAAACAGGGACACTTCGGAGTCTATTCCTTCCGTCATGTCGTTCACAAATACCAGAAACAGCACCGGTCCCAGGACTGACCCCTATGGAACCCCACTCGTCACCGGCGCCCACTCTGACACCTCTCCACGTACCATGACTCGCTGCTGTCTTCCTGACAGGTATTCCCTGATCCATTGGAGTGCCTTCCCTGTTATCCCTGTCTGGTCCTCCAGCTTCTGCACTAATCTCTTGTGTGGAACTGTGTCAAACGCCTTCTTACAGTCCAAGAATATGCAATCTACCCACCCCTCTCTCTCTGGTCTTACTGCTGTCACCCTGTCGTAGAACTCCAGTAGGTTTGTGACACAGGATTTCCCGTCCCTGAAACCGTGTTGACCGTCGTTGATAAGCTCATTCCTTTCTAGGTGCTCCACCACTCTTCTCCTGATAATCTTCTCCATGATTTTGCGTGTATGTGTGTGTACTCACCTATTTGTATTCACCTATTTGTGGTTGCATAGGTTGATTCATAGCTCCTGGCCCCGCCTCTTCACTGATTGCTACTAAGTCCTCTCTCTCTCTCCCTGCTCCATGAGCTTTATCAAACCTCGTCTTAAAACTATGTATGGTTCCTGCCTCCACTACGTCACTTTCTAGGCTATTTCACTTCCTGACAACTCTATGACTGAAGAAATACTTCCTAACATCTCTTTGACTCATAGGAGTCTTCAACTTCCAATTGTGACCCCTTGTTTCTGTGTCCCCTCTCTGGAACATCTTGTCTCTGTCCACCTTATCTATTCCTCGCAGTAATTTATATGTCGTTATCATGTCTCCCCTAACCCTCCTGTCCTCTAGTGTCGTCAGGCCGATTTCCCTTAACCTTTCTTCGTAGGACAATCCCCTTAGCTCTGGGACTAGTATTGTTGCAAACCTTTGCACTTTCTCTAGTTTCTTGACGTGCTTGACCAGG
>WNWK01058719.1:0-10375 GCA_009830355.1 Cherax destructor | reverse complement strand
GAATGTAAAATAAGTAATAAAATAACAAGTCCTTTTACAACATGCTCTTTGTAACAGTTTTCACAATAAAGTGTAATAATAATAATAATAATAATAATAATAATAATAATAATAATAATAATAATAATAATAATAATAATAATAATAATAATAATAATAATAATAATAATAATAATGTGTGTCTCTCAGCTAATGTGTGTTGAATTTACTTTAATCCCAGTTAGAGAAATCAAAATTATCTCAACTGGTTGTGAACAGGTTACATACAGTGTTATTAACTGTGGTGTAGCAGACAGACTTTATACACATCACAACACAACGATGGTGGTGAAAAAACACATAACAACAGAGAGGAACTTTCACCTGTGAAGCAAACTTCTCCATTCAATAGTTCCTTTCTATAATTGTGTCTTTTTCATTACTTATTGGCATTGTGCCATATATCTCTGCAACATAGGGCACCACAACATTCAGTGTGTAATATATGATAACTTTCATACATCACAGTACATAACAACAGTATGGGAGACATTAACACAGTGATACTGGCCAGGTTGTGGCAGCGACCACCAAAATTCTTATTGTCAAGAGATCGAATCATCCAAGTTGATAATATTTATTTTTATGGCTGAGAGTTTTTGTTTTACATCTGTGATGGTGAATGTTTTTATGTCATTATTGAAGATGTGAGAGAAGTGTATATATGTGAAAACTGAGAGATATATTTAATAATTAATACTAATTAAACTAAGGAATGATAGCTGGTAATTAAGTGTGATGCGGAGAATGGGAGGAGAGCTCCAGCACCTTGGAACAGTTATGCATTAACATGAATTTTCAAATCATCAACCACGCTATGTATGACAGCAGCAGAGTTCATTATCTTTCATCAACCACGCTATGTATGACAGTAGGTAGCTTGGGAGAGAAACAAAACACCCCTCATCACAATCCTGTCAGTTACACAGGTAATCAATATGAACTTCTTCTGATAAGGTCAAGAGAGGTCACATCAGCAAAATCTCCAACTTGGGTGAAAAAAGTTACTTCCAGAATACTGACCTTCCTGCTACGTCATACCTTCTACGATGTATTATAATTCAACATATTCACTATATATATATATATATATATATATATATATATATATATATATATATATATATATATATATATGTCGTGCCGATTAGGTAAAACTTGCGATTTTGGCTTAAATAGCAACGCTCATCTTGCCATATAAGACAAGTGAAAATTTGTGTATGCAATAATTTCGCCAAAATCATTCTGAACATAACGAAAAAAATATATTTCATTGTGTTTGTTTATTATTAAATTAATGTTAATGTATCTAAAATATATTTAGTTGGGTTAGGCTAAAATAAATTGCGCTTGTTGTAATAAGGTTAGGTAGGTTTTCAAAGTTTCTCTTGGTACAAAATTATAAATTTTTACATTAACATAAATTAAAAATATATATATTTAAACGTATAAGAGAAAATTTTAGAAAGGACTTAATTTTAAATGAGTTCTTGTAATTGACCAGTTTTACCTAATCGGCACGACATATATATATATATATATATATATATATATATATATATATATATATATATATATATATATATATATATATATATATATATATATATGTCGTGCCGATTAGGTAAAACTTCGATTTTGGCTTAAATAGCAACGCTCACCTTGCCATATAAGACAAGTGAAAATTTGTGTATGCAATAATTTCGCCAAAATCATTCTGAACATAACGAAAAAATATATTTCATTGTGTTTGTTTATTAATAAATTAATGTTAACGTATCTAAAATATATTTAGTTGGGTTAGGCTAAATTTAATTGCGCTTGTTGTAATAAGGTTAGGTAGGTTTTCAAAGTTTCTCTTGGTACAAAATTATAAATTCTTACATTAACATAAATTAAAAAAAATATATCTTTAAACGTATAAGAGAAAATTTTAGAAAGGACTTAATTTCAGATGAGTTCTTGCTAATTGACCAGTTTTACCTAATCGGCACGACATATATATATATATATATTTATATATATATATATATATATATATATATATATATATATATATATATATATATAGGATGGGGTCCACCTCTGGTGTCAATTGTGGGACCCATTGCCTCGGAGAAGTGTATAAAAAGACTTCAAGGAAGAATATTTAGATTTCTTTCTGAAGCCATTTGAATATTCCACTTCCCTACCACCCCATCTTTTTTTTTTTTTTACAAACTTTATTTCAAGACAAAATACAATGGGGAGTAAAACAACATAGATAACAACTCAGAGCTACATGTCAAATACTTCGTCCAACTCCCCGGCAGTGGGCCGCGTGCCCAGAATACTGCAGGTATTTCCCTCTGGATCGCAACACTGAGTCTCTGAAAGAGGAAGCTGGTCGCCCTGTGGTCCTTGGTTTCTATGATGAGTTTTCCACCCAGCTCCTTGAGAAACTTTAGAGCACACTTGCCCCATGCTCCATGGGTCTCCGACCCTATTGGGATGAAGTTATAGCAAGAGGGAAGGTCTTCATATTTGCGGGTCTTCTGGATCTCCCTGTGGCTGGCAGCTCCACCCCTTCGGCTAAGGAGTGTGGCAGGTAGGTGTCTGCCAATGTGGCAGCACAGGTGTAGTCCCAAGCAATCTGCTTACCATCCTTCCAGGGTAGCATGGTGGCTCCATCAGGACGCTTTTGACTTCCATCAGACCTCTGCACTTGGGGTTCCCGTTGAGCTGGGCAACGGGCTGTGGCGAGGCTTCTCTTTATGATGTCATTGACCTCCTCATGTCTAGCATACTTCCCTTCTGATGTGTGACACACTAGACCATGAAGTCCGAATTGATCAGCCGTCGCCCTGCCGCAAATACACCTATGTTCGGTGAGTATGGGGCGGCTAGGCGAAGAGCAACACCAATCCGAATGGCCTGTGGGTCGAGTCGAGTGCCCAGAGAGGAATTGGGAACAGCAAGAAGGAAATCTCCTGAGTGTGGTGCCCTCACCGCTAGGAGACGAGCTTTGTCCTTTCCTGAAGCGTTGGTGAGCATTGTGTTGGAAATTTTTCCATGATCGGTTTGTCCCAGTGGGACTGTTTGTGCTCTTTGGGAGGAGCTGGTCTACTGGAGGAGTCTGCCATGATGTCCCACTGCACTGCTGCTTCAATGAACTTGGGGTCTTGAGCTCCCACCACACCTCTCAAACGTTCAGGGACAATCCTCTTGACTAATCCACAGGAGGCCAAACACGATGACAGAAATGCAGGTAACGCTACATGCCTTGCTTTGCGCACCCCTATACCTCCAAGTCGCACTGGGAGGGTTGCCTGCTCCCATTGCTGATCCTCTAGTGACAGATTCAGTGCCTTCTTGAAGGTTGATCTCAGGTGTGCGTCATACTCGTCAAGTGTTGGGTTTTCAAAAGAGGGTGCGCACCTCAGGAAGTAAGTGAGTCTTGGCATAGTAAGACACCTTGTGAGGAGATACAGGGCATCATGGGCATCAAGATCACTTATTCTCTCCTCCATTCTTTTCAGGTCATTCACTTTGTCCTTGAGGACAGTGTCGATGGCGTGGTGACCCAGCGGTGCTCCCAGGAGGGTACTGTTGGATGGAGTTATAGTAGTGACTTCTGGGAGGATTGTTTGCACCGCATTGATTATTTCCTGATTTGTTGTGATAATTTCACACTTTGAGGGATTAAGGCCGATTAGGTAAAACTTGCGATTTTGGCTTAAATAGCAACGCTCTTCTTGCCATATAAGACAAGCGAAAATTTGTGTATGCAATAATTTCGCAAAAATCATTCTGAACCCAAAAAAATAAATATATTTCATTGTGTTTGTTTATTATTAAATTAATGTTAACGTATCTAAAATATATTTAGTTGGGTTAGGCTAAATTAAATTGCGCTTGTTGTAATAAGGTTAGGTAGGTTTTCAAAGTTTCTCTTGGTACAAAATTAAAAAAAAATACATTAACATAAATGAAAAAAATATATCTTTAAACGTATAAGAGAAATTTTTAGAAAGGACTTAATTTTAAATGAGTTCTTGCTAATTGACCAGTTTTACCTAATCGGCACGACATATATATATGTATATATATATATATATATATATATATATATATATATATATATATGTCGTGCCGATTAGGTAAAACTTGAGATTTTGGCTTAAATAGCAACGCTCACCTTGCCATATAAGACAAGTGAAAATTTGTGTATGCAATATTTGCCAAAATCATTCTGAACATAACAAAAAAATATATTTCATTGTGTTTGTTTATTATTAAATTTATGTTAACGTATCAAAATATATTTAGTTGGATTAGGCTAAATTAAATTGCGCTTGTTGTAATAAGGTTAGGTAGGTTTTCAAAGTTTCTCTTGGTACAAAATTATAAATTCTTACATTAACATTAATGAAAAATATATCTTTAAACGTATAAGAGAAAATTTTAGAAAGGACTTAATTTTAGATGAGTTCTTGCTAATTGACCAGTTTTACCTAATCGGCACGACATATATATATATATATATATATATATATATATATATATATATATATATATATATATATATATATATATGTCGTGCCGATTAGGTAAACTGGTCAATTAGCAAGAACTCATCTAAAATTAAGTCCTTTCTAAAATTTTCTTATACGTTTAAAGATATTTTTTTCATTTATGTTAATGTAAGAATTTATAATTTTGTACCAAGAGAAACTTTGAAAACCTACCTAACCTTATTTCAACAAGCGCAATTTAATTTAGCCTAACCCAACTAAATATATTTTAGATACGTTAACATTAATTTAATAATAAACAAACACAATGAATATATTTTTTCGTTATGTTCAGAATGATTTTGGCGAAATTATTGCATACACAAATTTTCGCTTGTCTTATATGGCAAGATGAGTGTTGCTATTTAAGCCAAAATAGCAAGTTTTACCTAATCGGCACGACATATATATATATATATATATATATATATATATATATATATATATATATATATATATATATAATATGTGCCGATTAGGTAAAACTGGTCAATTGGAAGAACTCATCTAAAATGTCCTTTCTAAAATTCTTTATACGTTTAAAGATATATTTTTCATTTATGTTAATGTAAATTTATATTTTGTACCAGAGAAACTCTACTATTACAACAAGCGCAATTTATTTTAGTAACCAACTAAATATATTTTAGATACGTTACAATAATTTAAAGAACAAACACAATGAAATATATTTGTTTCGTTAAGTTCAGAATGATTTTGGGAAATTATTGCATAAACAAATTTCACTTGTCTTATATGGAAGATGAGTTGCTATTTGCAAAATCGAAGTTTTACCTAATCGGCACGACATATATATATATATATATATATATATATATATATATATATATATATATATATATATATATATATATATATATATATAGTCGTGCCGATTAGGTAAAACTTGCGATTTTGGCTTAAATAGCAACGCTCACCTTGCCATATAAGACAAGTGAAATTTTCTGTATGCAATAATTTCGCCAAAATCATTCTGAACATAACGAAAAAATATATTTCATTGTGTTTGTTTATTATTAAATTAATGTTAACGTATCTAAAATATATTTAGTTGGGTTAGGCTAAATTAAATTGCGCTTGTTGTAATAAGGTTAGGTAGGTTTTCAAAGTTTCTCTTGGTACAAAATTATAAATTCTTACATTATCATAAATGAAAAAATATATCTTTAAACGTATAAGAGAAAATTTTAGAAAGGAATTAATTTTAGATGAGTTCTTGCTAATTAACCAGTTTTACCTAATCGGCACGACATATATATATATATATATATATATATATATATATATATATATATATATATATATATATATATATATATATATATATATATATATTTATATATATATGCAAGACAACCACTATGAAAAAATAGAGGAATTCCAAGCGCTTTCGTGACTACTCACATTATCAAGGAACTATAAAAGGAAACATGACAAGCAGGCTTATAAAGGGGCAAGACTACACCTCACAGTCACATCACACTAACAAAGACTACACCTCACAGTAGCGTAACAACACACGACTCTGTGAAGAGGAACATAAGAAAGGACCTGAAACTCTTCCCAAGAATTAAGATTAGTCCAATTTATCATTAAACTGTTCCCAAATTTTATTAATTATAAATGAATCCAATTTATATAAACCAAAAGAAATATTCATATTATTTTCAAAACTATTTTTTATGAAACATGATTCTATTATATTCCTTTCAACCATGGACTTGCTTGATACAACTTTCTCAGCATTTTGAAAATCAATTGGATGGTTAAAATCTCTCACATGAATAAATAGAGCATTAGAATCTTGTCCAGTTCTAATGCTATATTTATGTTGTTTTAATCTTAGTTCAAGACTTTTACCGGTTTGACCGTAATAAACTTTATCGCATATTTTACAGGGAATCTTATAGACACATCCGTCAGCATTTTGGGGAGAATTTTTTATCAAAAGTCTTTTTACTGTATCAAGATTTTTAAATACCACTTTGATATTAAAATTCTTAAGAAAGGAAGGTATATCAACCAAGTTTTCATGGTAAGGGAGAACCAACATATTTTAGGTTGAATAGGGTTGGTTGTCCCTTTTGGATTGTAAAAGTATTTCTAGCTATTTTAAAAGATTTATCAATTACGTTTCTTGGGTATTTTAAATCATTAGCTATTTCATAAATTTTAGAGATTTCTTCATCTATGAACTCTGGACTACAAATACGTAAAGTTCTCAAAAACATTGAAGAGAAAACCGACACTTTAACTCTATCTTGATGTGAAGAATAATAGTGTACATAGGAACAATTATTTGTAGGTAGTCCTGGAGATGAGAAGAACAATGCCTGCACTCTGAAGGAGAGATGCGGATGTTAGGGTGTGGGGCTCATCCGAACCGTGAAGATGGAGCCTGGATAGGCAGTGACTGAATGAGTGATTGTAAAATTATTTCCTACTTTTTTGGGTCACCCTACCTAGGTGCGAGACAGCCTGGGTTATAAGTCGGCCAAAAATAACAAACTAAAATAGAATAACAATATTAAATGTTCGTAGAGGTGAGTGTGAAGCAGAAATAAAGGAGGTAATGCGTGATATAATGATATAATTCGTACGAAGCCTGGTCACAGACCGGGCCGCGCGGGCGTTGACCCCCTTAATCCTGTGGACTCTAATTCCTTTTCCTTCCAAGGTAAATATTATTCTCAAACATTCGGTGTCGCCATGGGCTCTCCTGTTATTGCTAATCACTACATGGAATAATTCGAGACTGTTCTTCTTTCTACTATTGATGTGCGCCCTTCACTCTGGCTCGGATATGTAGATGACATCTTTGATCTTTGACCTCATGTTTCTAGTCTTTTTCAACCATTTCTTGATGCCCTATATTTAATACATAACATGTACTTTGATCTAAGCCAGAACACATGCTGAACACTTTACTCCCACTGTTGGACACATGTGATGAATTGTGGATGAACCGAAATGAATGGTTGAAAGTTAGTTGTAATGGTGTATGGATGATGGAAATTTTAGGTAAGGGATGGTTGATAGTTGTTGTGATAGATGGTTGATAGTTGTTGTGATAGTTGGTTGATGGTAAACTGAAGTGATTTAATGTTAATTGTGAGTTGTGGTCAGTGATTGTCTATGGAGATATGTTATGAACTTTGATAAGTTGAAAATACTGATGGGTGATGGTGAGATGTATTGAATAGATGATAATGTGTTGTGGTATTGCATGTTTGTAGATGAGTTATATAGAGGGATGGTTGATGTTTAGTTAAAATTATGGCTGGTTGATGGTTGATATTGGTGATGGATAGTTAATAAATAGCTTGTTTATTCTTTCTGTCCCAATGTGTATATTAAGATGTGTGTTCACATATCTGTGCTTTTCTTTGTGTTTATAATCATTGTTATTTTTTCTGGTGTTTCCTTTCCACTTCTCAATAGTGAAGCAGGTTAGAATCCTTTCCCTGTAAGTCACGTATGTCTTAGAAAACAAACACAAGGTGACCAGAGCTTGAGTAGATGTAGTAGACCTGAAATAACACTATGATACTCAGCCAAGATATTTTCTCAGCTACTCTGCTTAGTACAACACTAATGACATGTTGGTTTAAACTGAACATAAAAACAAACATATTTATTGCAAGAAATATGTGAAGGATTTATAAGTAACTATACAAGGAAGTTATGAGGGACCTATAAGTAACCATACAAAGAAGTTATGAGGGACCTATGAGTAACCATACAAAGAAGTTATGAGGGACCTATAAGTAACCATACAAATAAGTTATGAGGGACCTATGAGTAACCATACAAGGAAGTTATGAGGGACCTATAAGTAACCATGCAAGGAAGTTATGAGGGACCTATGAGTAACCATACAAGGAAGTTATGAGGGACCTATAAGCAACCATATATGAAGTTATGAAGGACCTATGAGTAACCATACAAGGAAGTTATGAGGGACCTATGAGTAACCATACAAGGAAGTTTTGAGGGACTTATGAGTAACCATACAAGGAAGTTATGAGGGACCTATAAGTAATCACACAAAGAAGTTATGAGGGACCTATAAGTAACCATATATGAAGTTATGAAGGACTTATGAGTAACCATATAGGAAGTTATGAGGGACCTATGAGTAACCATGCAGAAGTAATATTAGGGACCCATGATTAAAAATGTAGGAAGTAAATAACAAAAGGTCACAACACCGAGACTGAAACAATACACTAATAACTCGCACCTAGGAGAGGGGAGCGTACCACGACGTTTCGGTCCTACTTGGACCATTTACAAAATCACACTGTCTTAACACTGTATGTGTTAACCCAGCAATTACTAGATTCAAGAGAAGATTTTCCTAAGCCAGAAACTATAGGTTTTTCTTATGAATGTGGTACAGAACACGTACTGAGCACGTTGATATTGGTTAGAACATTGAATGAACTGTTGATCAGAAACAGATCTGGAATAGAACACTGTTACAAAATGACACGATATCTATTAATAATAGATATCTCCAGTGAACACTAGAAAGGAAAGCCCTTCTAGCATCCAGCCTGTTACTGGGCTTTTGCAACAAAGTCAGTATCCTGGTTCAGTTATCCGACATATTATATAGATTAAGGGGATTACAACTGATAGGGTACTAACCAAAGTAAATGATTTAAAAGATTTATTAACAAAGTGAGAAAATCTAGGGTGGCAAAGTAAAGCAAATATAAAGATATTAAGATATCAATTAGGATAATTAGGAGGGTAGCTCCTACACTGCTCTCATATACTATAAGTCTGTTTTGATGGCACATATATATAAATGACTGAGAAGTACCGACAGGTACAATGTCAGTAATAACAATAATATATACAAATAATAATATGTGTACGAGTGTGCTCCGGTAACTATGACTCGACTCAACCAGTGTACGACAGAACAACTTCTCATAAGCTAGCTGTACTAAACTTACAATCTGAACAGCGGATTGTACAGTAAAATGACCACTTCGCATAACAGCACTATAACAGGCAACAGCAACACAGCATCAGGAACAAGGAGATATAAAATCGACCTAACTGGGGACCATCAGTAGATCCTCCAAAACAGTCCCAAAACTCCCTTTCTACTGAAACTAGGTTCAGCATAAACAATCCCAAACTGTGGCGGTGCACAGATGCCTTATCGAAGTAGGTCCATAGCTAGAGCTTGAGACCTGAGTTATCAAAGAGTGTCAAAGTGACACACAACCCAGAACAACGTCGAACAATCACTGTCTAGTCTATTCTCTGTGAACAGAGTTACACAGAGTTCTGAGAAGTATGATTCGCCTCACCAACAAATACATACTCTACCCAACAGAGTCTAATGTCGAGAACAACAAGAGTGAGGAGTTGACTCGACGAGGGCAGCAGGCCAGAGAGAGAGAGGGACGAGGAACAACCACCCAGCTCAGGTGTGTCCAGAGACTGACTCCTCCCCGCAACAAGACGCCGGCAGCCTAACAGTCGTTTGCCAACACCAAGGCAGTTACTACACACTCTCGAGCACAACATAAAATATAATATCCTACCTAATATATATAAATACAAATGATAATCTAATAATAATATAAAGCCAAATATTAACGATTTAGCTATAATCGAGAATATTCGCAATATAAAATTATAGAAAATTGAAATATACATTATATACATTGAGGCCCAGTTCAAGGGGCGCAACACCCCCCCATCACGACAAACGGTCGCACTAGGAGAAGTAATAATGT
>WNWK01058718.1:0-10375 GCA_009830355.1 Cherax destructor | reverse complement strand
AAATTCTTTCAAAAAAACTCCTATATCATAGCAGATATTACGACAGAACAACAACAACTTATTCTCTTATCCTTACTAATATCTACCAACATAATTATTGAATGGAAAAATATGATTATAATGTCTGAGCTTTTCGAATCTGGAAACAGATTTCCACATAATTCACACGAGGTCTGTGATTCGAATCTGGCTTTTTTCTCCTCAGTCATATCATAATATTGTCTCCTCGTTTTATACCCTTCCATTAAATTCATTTAAAAATAAAATTATTAGGGTTTAAATTTCCCTATAAGCCTTTACAAAACACACCCTTTCCCCGAAAAAAAATAATACAGAATAGGCGATACCCTTTTTGATGTGCATAAATTTTTACATTTAATAATGCTATGGGGCACATTCAGAGTTGAAATGATGTATTCAAATTTATGATTTTCCCTGTTTTTGGAAAATAGTGTCTGATTGATTTTGCAAGCATCTTCATTAATACTAACCCTGCCTTTTTACTATAATTAAACAACTATGACAATGTTTCTTAGTTTCCCCCTTGATCAGGGGAGAAAGGGGGGAATATCAATCTTGATATTCCCTATTCTCCTTTTGTCCTTTCCTACACAGACTAAAAAAAGAACCATCTTTATCCTGTCTGGTTATAAATAAAGAGACCTTATTATCCTTTTCTAATAAAGTCATCTTGTCACCAGTAACTTGCATGATTGCAAAACCATTCTTAGTTTTAACTAATTTAGGTATATGTTGCATTTTTTCTTAAACATTTAAAAGGGCGCAAAAAGCACACTATATACATAAACCAGCATTAATCTCAGGATTGAAAATATACTGTCACCTCAAGCTTTTAAAGGTAATCCATAATGATCCAACGGGAATTTTATATTCGACTCTTTAAAATTTAAATTAAAATTCAGTCCATTCTTATTCTTCCCTCTCATGAAATCATTCTTCAATCGGTTTAATATTGATTCGACTTTTCGATCAAAGATCTCTACAAAATCTGACATCTACAATCTCAAATGGTAAGTTAATTGCAATTTGCCCATAATGGGGTTGAATTTGTTTTACCTTATCGTTTTTTGCAATTGATCTAAGAAATAATTATGTAAATACATCCCCAAACCCCACTCATACAATACTGGTACACTATATTTCCTAATTATTCACCCACAGTGGTGGGTGAATCTCCTCTGGCTGATGAATCAGGAGGAGAGTAATGGGTGAGTTAGGTCGGTAGGGAACTGGACGAAGTGACCCGGGCAATGGATAAGGTGAGGCGACCCAGCTGGTGTCATGTCGGCTCAGGTCGATGACATTGTCTGTGCTGAGAGAATCCGGTGGGTGAGGGCTCTACCCGCTTTCTTGGTAAAGGGGGATTCTACTCTTTTTGTTGGTGAAGCGGGTTGGGTCATCGCTCCACAATGACTGCGTGAAATTTAGTACTCTTTGCCTCCACTTTTACAAAAATAATGATAACATTAAAAATCATGATAAATTCAAAGTAAAACAAAAGATATTCAAAATTATAAATAAACAATTTTTAAAAATCATGAATTACATGTTAAAAACATATTTCAAGTAAATACATGATATTACAATGTTAGACAATACATGATATTACAATGTTAGACAATACATGATATTACAATGTTAGACAATACATGATATTACAATGTTAGACAATACATGATATTACAATGTTAGACAATACATGATATTACAATGTTAGACAATACATGATATTACAATGTTAGACAATACATGATATTACAATGTTAGACAATACATGATATTACAATGTTAGACAATACATGATATTACAATGTTAGACAATACATGATATTACAATGTTAGACAATACATGATATTACAATGTTAGACAATACATGATATTACAATGTTAGACAATACATGATATTACAATGTTAGACAATACATGATATTACAATGTTAGACAACACATTATACTACGAGGTTAATATGAGATATTGCATTTTATACACGATAAAACAATGTGTCAAGATGACTTATCAACTTATGTTCCTCCATTGTTGCTGTGTCTAACATCTCTTCTGAGGTGGTATTCACCAGTCTCATTTCTTTAGCAGTCGTATACATTATCTCGTTGGAGACGTTTAAAAAAAGGGCTCTCTCTCTCAAAATATGCATTCGTCTCCTGACACTGACATTCTTGTAATGTGTAAGAACTTTACTCACGTCTGGGTTAGCAAAACCTGTTTAACGACACTCACTTTATTCTGTTTCAAAACCCAATCTACAAAAACATACATACACCCCTATCACCATTAACACTTCCATCACCGACAATATCACCTCCATCACACACCGACACTATCACCACCACTAGATTACCACTATCACAACCATCACTATTATCACCACACCACTGTCACCACCATCATTATCACTACTATCACCACGTCCATTATCCCCACCAATGTCAACACCATAACCATCACTAACACCACCACCACTGACACTATTTCCACAACTATCACCAATGCTATCACAAATGCCACCCTCACTACCACCATAGTCACCACTGCCACCACCAAAATCCCACCATCACTATCACCACCACCATAATCATCAACACTTTCACCACCAACACTATCACCACATCCACTATCACCACCACCACCATTACAACACTAACACCCACACCATCACCACTAATACTATCACCGCCATAATCACCATCGAACTATCACCACCACCAGCATCACTAACATCATCTCCACTATCAAATCCAACATTACTATCACTACAGCACTATCACCACCTCACTAACACCACCATCACTATCACCACCATCACTAACACCCCATCACCATCACTAACACCACCATCACTAACACCCCCCTCACCATCACTAACACCACCATCACTAACACCACCATCACCATCACTAACACCACCATCACCATCACTAACACCACCATCACCATCACTAACACCATCATCACTAACACCACAATCACCACCATAATTTTATACTCACAATTTAATAAGATCATTATCCACCTGTGGTCATCTCCATGAACACCTGTGGTCATCTCCATGAACACCTGTGGGCATCTACATGAACACCTGTGGTCATCTCCATGAACACCTGTGGTCATCTCCATGAACACCTGTGGTCATCTACATGAACACCTGTGGTCATCTCCATGAACACCTGTGGTCATCTCCATGAACACCTGTGGTCATCTCCATGAACACCTGTGGTCATCTCCATGAACACCTGTGGTCATCTCCATGAACACCTGTGGTCATCTCCATGAACACTGTGGTTCAAACCGGTCTCCATGAACACTTGGGGTCATCTCCATGAACACCTGTGGTCATCTCCATGAAAACATGTGATCATCTCCATGAACACCTTGGTTATCTCCATGAACACCTGTGGTCATCTAGATGAACACATGTGGTCATCTCCATGAACACATGTGATCATCTCCATGAACACCTGTGGTCATCTCCATGAACACCTGTTGTCATCTCCATGAACACCTGTGGTCATCTCCATGAACACCTATAGTCATCTTCATAAACACCTGTGGTCATCTCCATGAACACCTATAGTCATCTTCATAAACACCTGTCGTCATCTCCATGAACCCCTATAGTCATCTTCATAAACACCTGTGGTCATCTCCATGAACACCTGTGGTTTGAATATATATTCGCTTTCAGAAAAGGTATACTAACCGAATAAAAGAGCCTATGTTACGCATTTGTAATTACATATTTATCCTTGCACCTAAGGGTATAGCCTTGTCTAGGGGCATATAAAATATTTAAAAATACTACTCTAGGGCCACACTTGTAACTTGAAAAAAAATGTTAATTGATGGTCAAGTGATTATCAGGAAGGACAGACAAACTCACCTTTATAAAAAAAATATACACTATAATATACACTATAATATCAGTAACACGTACATACAAAAAACCCAAAACCTGCCTTCAACACATGTTACAAAATATCACTAGTACACTGCTACTAGTTATTTAAAATTGGGCCATATTTTGTTACAATCAAAACTCATGTGAGTCATTAGGCCACACAACAATAAAATATTAATGGTGCCTGTAGATCGCCATTCTTTGCTGGCTTCCAGTCTGCTGGCAAAAATGTGACCATTTCTACACTTCCACTAACCACACAGTCCCCACATAACCAAGCCTTGCCCAGTGCTAGGGCCAACACAGTGCTAGGGCCAACACAGTGCTAGGGCCAACACAGTGCTAGGGCCAACACAGTGCTAGGGCCAACACAGTGCTAGGGCCAACACAGTGCTAGGGCCAACACAGTGCTGGGGCCAACACTGTGCTAGGGCCAACTTTAAGATTACAAAAATATTTCCTCAAACAACTTATGGTCTAAAACTTACTAGGTAATCTACACATATGCTGCTATGTATGATAAATTATGTAACTGTATTTATATGTACGTGTACATCAGTCAACTTACTTGCTCTAACAACTGCTCTCTCCACATTGCCTCATACACCTGACTCACCTGACTACAGTATATAAGCCATTTCTCCGGCTATATGCTGCACTTTCTACAAGAGTGATGGACTGAACACATCGATTCCAGGCTGAGGGACAGATTACCTCAAACCTCCTCTCCTTACCTGTTTCTACTTTCAATTGGACTGAATAAAGATTCCCATATGTAGCATAAGTGTCTCAATCTTCAACTTATAAGTTAATGAACAAACTAAATTTTTAGATTCGTTTATCAGAAATAATATTGAACAGAGAACTGCCATGCAATGCTCTTTAAATCCAAAACTTTCGAAATGACTAATAATGAAATTTATGGGAAATTGCTACTCAATATTACTAGGTATGGTGACACGTACATTTATATAAATAATGAAAAGGTTTTCTCTAAGGTCGCCAAAGGTACATTTGGGCTAAGACTGAGTAATTTGTTCATTTACTACACCAAAATTATTGATTAACCAACCTTTTTATCTTGGCTTACAAATTCTGAGATTGCCAAAAGAAATTGTATTTTTTGGTATAAAGTGTTAAAACTCACTATGGGGATGATAATTATTTGCTGTACATAGACACACATTCTTACATATTCACTGAGTTGAAGTGGAACCGTTGGTGTCTTATGTGGATTTCTCTAATTACCAAAGAGATTATTTATTGTATGATATCAGAAAATGACAGTTAGATTATTAAAATCTGAAATAACCCTTTATAATATTAGTGAGGTAATTGCTTGAAGGCAAAATTATATTCTGTAAAGTTGGACGGTGAGGCAGGAAATATCGGCAGAGCAAAGGAATCCCATCCAATTTCATGCCTTTGTTAACTCATGATCTGTATAAGAAAGTTTTGTCTAATCCAGATAAGGAAACTTTTTAGTGTAAATCGATTAGTAATGTGAAGGGGGAAATATTTACAGTTAAGATTAGAAAGGGGTTCGTCTGGCTTTGATGATAAAAGGTACTTCTTAGATACGAGTAGTTCCGTAGGATATGGCCAGCCTGATATACCCCCAAGATGCAGAAGATTGAACTAGGATGTGTTGTATATGCCTTCGAGTATGTTATAAAATGGAAAACAACCACAAGGGGAGTTGAATTGCATCGGGGAAAGTTGTTTTGCATCTTGTATCGCTTGTTTACAATTTTTGCATGTTGTAACACGTATTCTTGAAATGTCATCAATGTATATAAATCTTTACCATGTATTCTTGAACTGTTACTATTGTATTCTCGAAATGCTACCCTTGTATTCTCGAAATTGTATATAAAAACTTACCATGTCAATAAAAGATTGTAAAACGTACTTTTTTTTAGTTACCACAGTACAGTTTATCTGCATCATTTCTGAAAAATATTATCTTGTGATGTAGGTCAACTGTGCTTGTGAGGTCAAAAGGGAGACCTAACTAACTAGTGTAAATTGTCACACCCTTGCCGTGGCAGAGGTGTTAGAATGTGGAAGACTCCTGGCGCCGGACGTCTCAGGTCTCATTGTTCGAGAAGTTTACCCTTGTGTGATAACTGTAGGCGTCAGGTCTTAACACACGGGGTGTACGCCCTCATGGGGGTAAACCCCAAACCTGGAGTTTACGGGGTGCTTTAAGGGCCATACAATCTCTAGGAAACAGCTAGAGAGGAGATTGGGGCAGAGCTGCTGCCTGTGTGCAGAGCTCTGGGAGAAGGCAGCTGGAGAGTCTCTGGAGGAGACTGTTGTAGACACTGGGCAGAGTACTGGCTAGAGTCTGAGTTCCTGAAGTGAACTGTCTTACTGCACTTATATCGTAAAGGTATATTCAGTTTTGTCAGTTCATTGTAACACTTCTCTCACTGCTTATGTACAATCTTATTTATCTAAACCCAATTGTGTTCTTCTCCTGTTCCCAAAATATATTATTGTACAAGGACTTAATTATAAAATATTCTTATTGTATTATTTTATTTTAAGTGCTGAGAGGGTGAGTAGTTTGGAGTTCATGGGAGGTGCTGTTATTCATTACCAGATTCTCTTACCCCCTATATAACAACCTCTGTATAAACCTCCATACACCTTAAAAATTATCGGGTTACACTTGCTTACCTCCACACTATAAAATAGGACTACGAGATACACCTCATGGAAGCTACGAGCTACACCTCATGCAGGCTACGAGCTACTCCTTAAGAAATCATCATAACACCACCATGTGGTTATGTGATAATTTGCACCATGAGAGATATACTTGTGATAAAATATTACTTAAAATATTTACCCTGTCTTTTAATATGTTAAACTTGTGTATAATGAATAATACACCTTATGTACAAATGGATTATGTTGAGATTAGAAAACACACTAATTGAATTAAGGTCAGGATGACCAAAAAGTATAAAATTCTAAGGATATTTTTATCTACATTTCACCCACAAAACCATGTAAATATATTTTTACCAAAACGAATTTCAATTCTACGGAAATACTATAATGAGATAAAAAATCTTGATACGAGGTAGCAGAGTGAAGATAAACTTTGGGAAACCAAAAGTTCATTCTATGAAATATATATTAATCAAATATATGCAAGTCAAGAGAGATCGCATAGGGAGAAATCATAGAGGGATGTACCTCTCTGGGACCCTGGTTTCTAACACAATCAAGCAAAATAAAGGCAGCTTCATTATCTATGAAGTATTAGCAAAAATCCTCCTCAAGAACACAACAGAGGAGGAACACTGAAACAGACCTTCTCAAATCCAACCACCAACAGAAATATTTGTCTAACCTATTTTTATGCTACCTTAGTAATAGCTTTTACAATCTTTTACTCATGTGCGAGTTGATTGTTCTAACATATTGTATTACTACTACTACTACAACTTATATTAGTATTACTACTACAACTTATATTACTACTATTACTACTACCTCTAGTATCACACCCACTCTAAGCCTATATATTTCCTTTGTGTCCATGTATTGTTTGTAACAGCTTGACAAAGCTCCTGGAGAGCGATACGTTGCCACAATAAATGTCATATTAGTTGCATTTGTGTCCTTTTTAAATTTTCATCTTCATTCTTCATTCCTCCCTCAGGGCAAACACCACTGCAGCAAACGCCGATATTACAGGGTATATAACAGAACACAGGAACAGCAACCCAGAACAGCATCCCAGAACACAGAAACAGCATCCCAAAACACAGAACAACATCCTAGAACATTGGGAAAAGCATCCCAGAATACAGGAACAGCATCCCAGAACAGAGAAATAGAATCCCAGAACACAAGACCAGCATGCCAGAACTCAGAAACAGCATCCCAGATCACGGGAAGAGCATTCCAGAGCACAGAACAGCATCCCAGAACACAGAACAGCATTCTAGAGCACAGGAACAGCATCCCAGAGATATTACATATCTCAAGGTCATGGCTGAATCTGCAACTGAAGTCAGGATGATTTTAACTTTCTCTACAACGATAATATTTACTTATTCCCAATTAGCCCTTAAGTTACATAAAATTATAAATTTTGAATGAGAAAGATTATGC
The DNA here is from genome assembly GCA_009830355.1 of Cherax destructor. Lineage (NCBI taxonomy): Eukaryota > Metazoa > Arthropoda > Malacostraca > Decapoda > Parastacidae > Cherax > Cherax destructor. The sequence goes on along the minus strand of WNWK01058718.1, from coordinate 2,302 downwards.
TTACCTGTCATCAGTTTTTGAGAAATATTTGTGGAGGCGAAGAATGTTAGGACAAGTTACTGATATACTGTTCGGCAACACTTGACTTGTGATACGATCATTGTTATGAGTCAGTGTAGTGATTGTCGCCAGTGTACTGAATGCTCCTCACCAACAGTGTTACAGTGTATTGGTGCCTCCAGTGTACTGAGTGTTTCTGTCATATACGGTGCGGAAATATTGCACCACTGCCACACTTTCTGAGTGTTTAAGTCACTGAGTGTTTGTAAAAAGAGTAAATTTAAAGAGGGTCGTTATTTTGTAGAAATTCCATGGGAAGATTCCAGTAAAGTCAAGAATTTATATATATATATATATATATATATATATATATATATATATATATATATATATATATATATATATATATAATAATTATATATAAAATTTAATATAAAAAAAAGGGGTATTTTGAGTATAGAGCAAGGAGGAATAACAACTTATAGAGTGGGGGAAGAAAGTTGGAGTGTGGGGGAAGTGTGTGGGGCAATGGGTAGAATGAAAAGGGGGGAAAGCATTTGGGAAATTTATGGGGTAAAATAGAAATGTTAAAAGCAGATAGGGATATAGTTTTGGAGAATTAGTTTTTAATTTAATAAATAAATATAAATATATTTTATATATATATATATATATATATATATATATATATATATATATATATATATATATATATATATATATATATATATATATAAAATTGAAGTTGAATAGATGTTGCATGCTTCACACTTGAAGTGATAACCCGCAGGTTTAGCAACTGGTGTTATAACTGTGCAGGTTACCCTGGTGTTATAACTGAGGTGTTCTTAAACACCTTTAAGGAATAATATTGCGCTTATAGCACACCTGCGTTCTTTAACACAATGTTGCATTTTTCAGCACCTGACTTGATCAATATTGCATTCATAAACACCCGGAGGATCAATGTTGGATTCGTCATCACCCGACTGATCATTCACTATCTACGAAGTACAAGGCACATTCACTATCTATGACACTATCTTAGTGCTGCCCGGAATTCAAATCTATGATTAGGTCTTGACCAGAGAAGTTAGTTGTTACCGACCAGACCTCACCACGAGGACACAGTCACGAGAGTTAGCCAGACCTCACCACGAGGACACAGTCACGAGAGCCAGACCCCACCACGAGGACACAGTCACAAGGGTTAGCCAGACATCACCACGAGGAACAGTCACGGGGTTAAGACTCACCACGAGGACACAGTCACAAGGGTTACAGACTCCCCACAAACACAGCCCGGGGAAGCCAACCACCACGGGGAAAAGCCCGGGGTTAGCCGCCTCACCACGGGGAAACCAGTCACAAGGGTTACCCAGACTCACCACGAGGAAATCACGGGGTTAGCCAGACCTCACCACGAGGACACAGTCACGAGGGTTAGCCAGACTCACCACGAGGACACAGTCACAGAGTTAGCCAGACCACCACGAGGAACAGTCACGGGGGTTTGGGGCCAGACTCACCACGAGGAACAGTCACGAGGAGCCAGACTCACCACGAGGACACAGTCACAAGGTTTAGCCAGACATCACCACGAGGAACAGTAAAGGGGGTTGCCAGACTACCACGAGGACACAGTCACAGGTTAGCAGCCCTCACCACGAGGACACAGCCCGGGTTACCCAAACTCACCACGAGGAACAGTCACGGGGTTACCCAGACTCACCACGAGGAACAGTCAGAGGGTTAGCCAACCTCACCACGAGGACAAGTCACGGGGGTTAGCCAGCCCTCACCACGAGGACACATCACAGGGTTAGCCAGACTCACCACGAGGACACAGTCACAAGGTTGCCAGACATCACCACGGGGAAACAGTCACGAGGGTTAGCCAGACTCACCACGAGGAACAGTCACGAGGGTTAGCAGACTCCCACGAGGACACAGCCCAAAGGTTAGCCAGACATCACCACGAGGAACAGTCACAAGGGTTAGCCAGACTCACCACGGGACACAGCCCAAAGGGAGCCAGACTCACCACGAGGCCCAATCACAAGGGTTAGCCAGACTCACCACGAGGACACAGTCACAAGGGAAACCGACTCACCACGAGGAACAGTCAGGGGAGTTGCCAGACTCCCCCAAAACACAGTAAAGGGGAGTTAGCCAAAACCTCACCACGAGGACACAGTCACGGGGTTACCCAGACTCACCACGAGGACACAGTCACGGGGTTAGCCAACTCACCACGAGGACACAGCCCAAAGGGTTAGCCAGACATCACCACGAGGATACA
>WNWK01058717.1:0-10375 GCA_009830355.1 Cherax destructor | reverse complement strand
AATAATAAAATAAAAAATAATAAAATAATAACAAATATCATAAAATAATAATAAAATAATAATAATAAAAAATTAAAATATTAAAAATAATAATAATAATAATAATAATAATAATAATAATAATAATAATAATAATAATAATAATAATAATAATAATAATATAATAATAATAATAATATAATAATAATATAATAATATAATAATAAAATAATAATAATTAATAATAATAATAATAAATAATAATAATAATAATAATAATAATAATAATAATAATAATAATAATATAATAATAATAATAATAATAATAATAATAATAATAATAATATAATAATAATAATAATAATAATAATAATAATAATAATAATATAATAATAATTAATAATAATATAATAATAATAATAATAATAATAATAATAATATATTAATAATAATAATAATAATAATAATAATAATAATAATAATAATTATAATAATAATATAATAATAATAATAATAATAATAATAATAATAATAATAATAATAATTAATAATAATAATAATTAATAATAATTTAATAATAATAATTTAATAATAATAATTTAATAATAATAATAAAAAATAATAATAATAATAATAATAATAATAATAATAATAATAATAATAATAATAATAAAAATAATAATAATATTAATATAAATAATAATAATACTAATAATAAAATTAATAATAATAATAATAATAATAATAATAATAATAATAATAATAATAATAATAATAATAATAATAATAATAATAATAATAATAATAATAATAATAATAATAATAATAATAATAATTTAATAATAATAATAATAATAATAATAATAATAATAATAATAATAATAATAATAATAATAAAATAATAATAATAATAATAATAATAATAATAATAATAATATAAGCACTAATAAAATCAATAATAGTATTTATAATAATAATTATAGTGATAACAGCAGGAGGAGAAGTAGCAGCAGTAACGACAACAACAACAACACCTCTATCAACACAACCACAACCACCAACACCACAACCAGTAGGAGCAGTAATCACGCACCAACAGAAGCAGAAAAAAACACATCAACAACAGCAGGAACAATAACAGCACCACCAGCAGTACCATCAACAACTATAGCAGGAGCAGCAGTAGTAGTAGTAGTAGCAGTAGTAGTAGTAGCAAGAGCAACATCACTAGTAAGAGCTCCAGAAGCAGCAGGAAGAGTTGGATATGTAACTGAAATTACAATAATAAGAGGTGGTCAGTGCCAATGATGAAAACAAAACTAAGAGTTTCTGGGGAGGGGTCAGTGACTTAGAACAGACTTAGAATCAGACAGACAGACTTATCTGTCTCTCCATCTAACTGTGACCTACTAAAAGACTTGTCTGTTTGTCTGTCATATCACTGTGACTCACAACAAGATTTTTCTGTATCTCCCTCACTAATTGTACTTATAAATATTTTTATTAATATTATTATTGTTATCATCATCAAAAGTAAGCACTAGTACCTAAACCCGCAAGGGTCATACAGCTTTTAACTCAAATATCAAAAACGTTTAAATTTAAAAATATTTATAATAGTTTTCCATTGAAAATAAATACTTGCAGCGCAGCAGCAGCAGCAGCAGCAGAGCAGCAGCAGCAGCAGCAGCAGCGCAGCACGCAGAGAGCAAGCAGCAGCAAGCAGCAAGGAAGAGTTGGAGAACTGAAATTACAATCTAGATGTGGTCAGTGCCAGTATGAAAACTAAAGCAGAAGTGATTGTGTGAGGGTGTAACTGAGAATCAAACTAGATATCTGTCGTCCTCCGTGATTAATAAAAACTTTTTTCTGAATCAGACAGACAGACTTATCTGTCTCTCCCTCTCCCTGTGACTTACTAAAGACTTGTCTGAATCAGACAGGCAGACAGACTTCTCTGTCTCTCGATCTTCCTCTGACTTACTAAAAGCCTTGTGTGAATCAGACAGACTTATCTGTCTCTCCCTCTCCCTTGACTTATTAAAAGACTTGTCTGAATCAGACAGATGGACAGAAAGACTTATATGTCTGTCCCTGTGACAATGACCTACTAAAAGACTTATCTGTCTGTCTTTCATGTCACTGCTACTCACAATAAGACTTTTCTGTCTCTAATATAAAAACCGTTTAAATTTAAAAATATTTATAATAGTTTTCCATTGAAAATAAATACCTGCAGCGGCAGCACCAGCAGCAACAGCAGCAGCAGCAGCTGCAGCACCAACAGAAGCAGCAGCAGCAGCAGCAGCAGAGCAGCAGCAGCAGCAGCAGTAGTGGTAGTAGTAGCAGTAGTAGCAACAAGAGCTCCAGAAGCAGCAGGAAGAGTTAGATATGTAACTGAAATTACAATAACTAGAGGTGGTCAGTGCCAGTGATGAAAACAAAACTAAGAGTTTCGGGTAAGGGGTCGGTGACTTAGAACAGACTTAGAATCAGACACTCAGACTTATCTGTTTCTCCCTCTCCCTGTGACTTACTAAAATACTTGTCTGAATCAGACAGACAGACTTATCTGTCTCTCCCTCTCCCTGTGACTTACTAAAATACTTGTCTGAATCAGACAGGCAGACAGACTTATCTGTCTCTCCCTCTCCCTGTGACTTACTTACTAAAAGACTTGTCTGAATCAGACAGCCAGAAAGACTTATCTGTCTGCCCTTCTCCCTATGACTTACTAAAACACTTGTCTGAATCAGACAGACAGACAGACTTATCTGTCTCTCCCTCTCCCTGTGACTTACTTACTAAAAGACTTATCTGAATCAGACAGACAGAAAGACTTATCTGTCTGCCCTTCTCCCTGTGACTTACTAAATGACTTGTCTGAATCAGACAGACTTATCTGTCTCTCCCTCTCCCTTGAGTTTCTAAAAGACTTTTCTGAATCAGACAGACGAACAGACAGACTTATCTGTCTGTCCCTCTGACTGTGACCTACTAAAAGACTTGTCTGTCTGTCTGTCATATCACTGCAACTCACAAGACTTTTATGTCTCTCCCTCACTAACTGTACTCATAAATATTATTATTATTATTATTGTTATCATCATCAAAAGTAAGCAATGGTACCTAAACCCGGAAGGGTCATACAGCGTTTTAACTCAATCAAAAACCGTTTAAATTTAAAAATATTTATAATAGTTTCCCATTGAAATAAATGCTTGCAGCGGCGATGGCGACGGCGGCAGCGACTGAAGCAGCAGCAGCAGTAGCAGCAGTAGAAGCAGGAGAAGCAGCAGTAGCAGGAGGACCAGCAGCATCAGAAAGTGCAGCAGCAGTACCATAGCAGCAGAAGCGCAAACACCAAATGAAACAACACAGATAGATTAATAGGCTTACAGAAGCTTTTAAATAATATTAATGTTCCAACACCTATTACCACTACACCACACATCCACCATCATTACATATCTACCATCACTACACTACATAACTACTATCATTGCTCATTAAATCTACCCTCACTGCGCTGCCAATCTACCACCATTCCACTAAACGTCTATCACCACTACACATCTACCACCAATACATATCTACCACTACTTCACATCTACCAACACTACATTAGATACCTACCATCACTGCTCTACATACCTACAGTCACTACACTTCCAGTCCACAACCAGTGCAAGACACATCTGCAGTCTAGTACTACACTACACTTCTGCCATAACTACTGATCTAACATCACTACTACACATCTACGATCACTACACATCTAGCAGCCCAACACTACATATCTACTACTATTACACATCTCCCAACATTACACTAGATATCTACAATCCCGGCTCTACATGCCTACCATCACTACACTTCCAGTGTGCAACCAGTGCACAACACATCTAGCAGCCTAACACTACATATCTACCACCATTACACATCTACCAACACTACACTAGATATCTACTATCACTGCTCTACATACCTACCGTCACTATGAGAAAGTTCTGGAACACCTTGGGGAAAGTTCTCAACACAGTGGAAAGTTCTCAACACCGTGGGAAAGTTCTCAACACAGTGGGAAAGTTCTCAACACCGTGGAAAGTTCTCAACACCTTGGGAAAGTTCTCAACACCGTGGGAAAGTTCTCAACACCGTGGGAAAGTTCTCAACACCGTGGGAAAGTTCTCAACACCGTGGGAAAGTTCTCAACACCGTGGGAAAGTTCTCAACACCGTGGAAAGTTCAACACCGTGGGAAAGTTCTCACCGTGGGAAAGTTCCTCAACACCGTGGGAAAGTTCTCAACACCGTGGAAAGGTCTCAACACCGGGAAAGATCACAACAGAGTGCGAAAGTTTTCAACACCATGGAAAGTTCTCACTGTGGAAAGTTTTCAACACCGTAAGTGCTCAACACTCGTGGGGAAAGTTCTCAGCAATCGTGGAAAGTTCTCAAAACCGTGGAAAGTTCTCAACACCGTGGAAAGATCTCAACACCGTGGAAAGTTCTCACCACCGTGATAATGTTCTCAACACCGTGGAAAGTTCTCAACACCGTGGAAAGTTCTCAACACCGTGGAAAAAATCCGAACAATTCGTGGAAGTTTTCAACACCGTGGAAAGCTCTCAATACCGTGGGAAAGTTCTCAACACCGTGGAATGTCTCAATACTCGCAGGGAATGTTCTCACTGTTGGAGCTCAACACAGGAAAGTTCTCAAACACAGTGGAGCCTCAACACAGTGGGAAAGTTCAACACAGTGGGAAAGTTCCTCAACACAGTGGGAAAGTTCTCAACACCGTGGGAAAGTTCTTAACACCGTGGGAAATTCCTCAACACCGTGGGAAAGTTCTTAACACCGTAGGAAAGTTCTCAACACCGTGGGAAAGTCTACCACTGGGAAAGCTCAACACCCTGTTTTGTACTTCTGTATCATCATCTGACCTGTAAGATAAAGAGCTTCCTTTCTGATTTTTAACCCCGGAGGGTTACCAGATAACCCAAGAAAGTCAGTGCGTCATCGAGTGACTGCCTGTCTATTTCCATTAGTCCTTAACGGTCCCCTGCATGTGACACACCGTCGACTAACATCCTAGGCAACTCCTATTTCTGCTGCTAGGTGAACATGACAACAGGTATAAGGAAACACGTCGAAATGTTTCCACCACCGGGAATCGAACCCGGCCCTCTGTGAAGCGAGCTCAGTCACCTGACCTATCTTGCACCACCATCACTGCCTCGTACTTGTATCTTCAGCCGACTCGTTCGTATCTGCATCATCACTCTGACCTGTTCCTATACCTGTATCATCACCTGACCTGTTTGTACCTGTCCCACCTCTCCCCTGGTCTAAACACCAAGTTAAACACTAAGTTATCCTTAAGTTAATAACTCTGGGTTGTAGGTTAATAACCCAGCACCTGGTTTACTCCTGACTAGTGGTGGGTTAATAACTCCCACCACCTGGCTGTGCCTCTGACTAGTGGTAGTTAATAACCTCACCACATGGCAAAGCTCCTGACTAGTGGTGGGTTAATAATAACTCCAATCACCTGGCTTAGCTCCTGACTAGTGGTGAGTTAACCCCACCACCTGGCGAAGCCCCTGACTAGCTGGACACAACCCCACCACCTGGCTTAACTTTGACTAGTGGTGGGGTTAATAACCCACCACCTGGCTTAAGTTTCCTGTGCTGTGGTGAGTTACTAACCCCTTGCCACCTGACTTAAGCCCCGTGTTGTGGTGGGTTAATAACCCCACCTGGCTTGCCTGCTCCATGTTGGGTTAATAACCCACCACCTGGCTTAAGCCTCCTGACTAGCAGGGTTAATAACCCCACCTATTGGCTTAATCAATGACTAGTGGTGGTTAACCCCAATACCTGGCTAATCCCTGACTAGTGGTGGTTAACCCCACCAACTGGCTTAGTCTCCTGACCAGTGGTGGCCAATAACCCACCACCTGGCCTACTTCCTGACTAGTGGTGGGTTAATAACCCCACCATCTGGCTTAATCCTGACCAGTAGTGGGTTAACAAACTCACCTCGGCTCAATCCCCTGTCCAGTGGTGGCTAATAACCCCACCACCCGGCTTAATCTGACCAGTGGTGGGTTAATAACCCACCACCTGCCTTAAGCTCCCGACTAGTGGTGGTTAATAACCCCACCACCCGGCTTAAGTCCCCGGGACTAGCAAGCCTGGGTTAACCCCACCACCCGGTCGCATCCCTGACGCCACGGTGGCTTAAGCTCTGACTAGTGGTGGGTTAATAACCCCACCACCTGGCTTAATCCCCGACTAGTGGTGGGTTAATAACCCCCACTCCAGCTTAAGCTCCTGTCTAGTGGTAGGTTATCAACCCCACCACCTGGCTAGAGTTCCTGACTAGCAGGTTAATAACTCCACCACCTGGCTTAAGCCTCGACTAGTGGTGGGTTAACAACCCCACCACCCCAATCTAAAAGGCCATGACTAGTGGTGGGTTAATAACTCACCACCTGGCTTAAGCCCTGACTAGTGGTGAGTTAATAACCCTGACTACCTGGCTTATGCCCCTGACTAGTGGTGGATTAAAAACCCCAAATTCCACTCCGGCTTAAGCCCACTAGTGGTGGTTAATAACCCCACCACCTGTCTTAAGTTCTGTGCTGTAGTGGGCTAATAACCCCACCTGGGACTTAAGCTCCCGTGTTGTGGTGGGTTAATAATCCCCACCTGGCTTAAGCCCTGTTCAGTGGTGGGGTTAATAACCCCACCACCCGGCTTAAGCCCTGGATTAGTGTGGTTAATAAATCATCTGGCTTAATAATGACTAGTGGTGGGTTAACCCCAATACCTGGATAATTCCCGACTAGTGGTGGTTAACCACACCACCTGGCTTAATCCCTGACTAGGTGGCCAACCCCACCACCCGGCTTTCTAATCCCCTGAATCAGCAGTGTGCTCAACCCTACCACCCGGCTTAATCTCTGACTAGTGGTGGGTTAATAACCCCACCATCTGGCTTAATCCCTGACCAGTAGTGGGTTACTATCCCCACCACCTGGCTTATTCAAGTTCAGTGGTGGGTTAATAACCCCACCACCTGGTTAAGCCCTGCTCCAGTGGTGGGCATGGCCCACCAACTGGCTTAATCTCGACTAGTGGTGTTGGTCAAATCCCACCACCTGGCTTAATTCCCGACTAGTGGTGGGTTAATAACCCACCACTTTGCTAATCCCCGACCAGCGGTGGTTAATAACTCCCGCCCACTTTGCTTAATCCCTGACCAGCAGGGTTAATAACCCCACCACCTGGCTTAAGCCCTGGTTTGTTGTGGGTTACCTGTCAACAAAAACTCTTGGAGGAGACGAGCCACGCCATGGTGCCAGACCCAGCAACTTCAACACTGACTCCTCCATAGCTGCTCACGCCACTCCTGCGGTACTCAACACGCCACCCTGGCCTAACCTCTGCCTATCGGCGTTCCGACGGGCAGCTGAGTCACAAGTAGCGCGACAGCTGTAAATGGCAGAAAAGGGCTGGGACAGCACTAGGGCTTCCTGACACTCCTGTGCAGACAGCTTGTAAACAAAACCGCATTCATGCGTCAAATAATTTATCAATGTTTAAATAACTCACGAAACCACCATTAACGTCCCTTACAATAATATTTCTCAAACTTAAATTAATTTTTCAAGATTAATCTTTTCCAAAGTCACCTTTCTAGCTATTTCAATGTCAAAAACAGCATTTACGACTGACCGCATTTCCGTAACAATTTTTCGAGTGACGTCAAAATTCTCAAGATCGAACGCAATCAAACAAGTCGTTTTTTTAATAATCTCCCCGTATATATTTTAATGGTTATCACAATTAAACACAAGATAAAAAAATTCTTAAGTCAGTTATTTTCAGATAAAAATAATTTAACATATATTTAATGATAAAGAAATTATCTATCAGCCCAGATAGATTCATCGATTTACGCTAATGTACACTAATTTACATCAATTAAAAATTACACTAATTTATACCAATTTCTTATAACTCACTTACACCAATTCATTCCTTGTTACTGTGTTCCCTTGTTGCTGTGTCCCATTGTTAAGCAGTCCCATGTTGCTGTGTCCTCATTATTACTGTGACCCCTAGTTGCTGTGTCCCCTTGTTGTTGTGTCCCCTTGTTGCTGTGTCCCCTTGTTGCTGTGTACCTTCCCACTATACCACCTAATCAGGCTGCAGGGGTCGAGACTCTGCTCCTGGCCCCGCTCACTACTGGGTCTCTGCTCTCCCTGCTCCATGAGCTTTATCATACTCCTCGCTCCAAAACTAAGTGCATGGCTCCTACCAATTCATATCTTCTCTAGACTATTCACTTCTGACTACTCTGTGGCTGAAGAAATGCTTCCTAACATCCCTTTGACTCATCTGGAGTCTTCAGCTACCAGTTGTGTCCCTTGTTTCTGTGTTCTCTGGAACATCCTGTCACTGTGCCTACCTTGTCGATCTCCCCGCAGCAGCTTGTATGTCGTTAATATGTTCTCTGACCCTTCTTCTCCAGTGTTGTTAGTCCTATTTCAAACCTTTCTTCATAGGACAGACCCCTGAGTTGTGTGAAACTAACTTGAGTCAAAAACTTTTACCTTTCAGTTTTTCAACATGCTTGACCAGTGGTTCAGACTGGCGCGCGCTTACGCTCCTGTATATGGTCTGACACAGCAGAGGCTGAACATCTTGTTGGTACTAAACAACTGAATTAACCCAGCAGCGCTGCAGTTACCACACGCGCCCCAGACGCTTGGCGTTATACTCATCCCAAAGGCTCTTCTCCTTTTTTACCGAGGCCTTTGTCCGCCTAGCCTGTACTCTGTCAGCGGTCTTCTTTGCCCTTCTCCGACTTTCATGATTTTGCATTTGGTGGGGATTGAATTCGAGAAGCCAGTTGCCAGACCAGATGTCAAGCTTGTCCAGGTCTGTTTGAAGTCCTTGCTGGTCCTCTTCCGATGATTCCTCCCCCCACACTCTCACATCATCTGCGAACAGAGCACACTTGAGTCTATCCCATCCGTCATGTCATTTACATATACCAAGAATAACACCCTTTGACTGACCCCCCCGGGGCGCCGTCCCCCACTGTGATACCACCCCCACAGACCCGTTGTTTTTTCCTGGAGGTATTCCTGATCCATTCCAGTGCCCTTCCCTTTTTTAACCTGCTTTTTCTTTTTGGGGGTTCCTTTTTTTGTGTCCCCTTGTTGCATATCCCCCTTTTTTTTTGTCCCCCTTTTTTTGGGCCCCCGTTTTCTGTGTCCCCTTTTTTCTATGTCCCTTGTTTTTTTGTCCCCTTTTTCCTGTGTCCCCTGTTTCTGTGTCTCCTTGTTACTGTGTCCTTGGCTGTGTCCCATGTTGGTTTTCCCATTTTTGTGTCCCCTTGTTTTTTTCGTCCCCTTGTTGCTTTCCCCTTTTTGGGGGGGGTCCCCTTGTTGTTTTTTCCCCTTTTTTTCCCTGTCCCCTTTTACCCTGTCCCCCCTTTTTTCTGTGTCCCCTTTTTTTCCCTGTCCCCTTTTTGCTGTGTCCCCCTTTTTTATGTCCCATTGTTGTTGGGGCCCTTTTTTTTTGTGTCCCATTGTTGCTGTGTCCCCTTTTTCTGGTCCTCTTCTTGCCCTGTCCTTTTTTTGGGGTCCCCCCTTTCCCTGTCCCCCTTCTTGCTGTGTCTCCTTTTTTTTGTGTTCCATTGTTTCTGTGTTCCATTGTAGCTGTGTCCCATTGTTTTTTCCCGTTTTTACTGTGTCCCCCCTTTTTTCCCTGTCCCCTTTTTTCTGTGTCACCTTTTTTTTTGTCCCCTTTTTTCCCTGTCCCCTTTTTTCCCTGTCCCCTTGTTACTATATACAATAAATTTTTTTTTAAATTTCTCTGTACATAGGTTTTTATTACAATCATAATTGAAGTGCAAAAAAGCCTCTGGCAGTTTGGGAAAAACAAGGAGAACCCCTGGCATGCCATTAAATGCAAGGAGACCTCTGGCATGCCATGGTGAAGTGCAAGGAGAGTCTCTGACATGCCATGGTGAAGTGCAAGGAGGCCCCTGGCATGCCATGGTAATAAGGAGAGTCTCTGACATGCCATGTGAAGTGCAAGGGGGGCCCTCTGGGTGCCAAAGGGGAAGTGCAAGGGGGAGCCCCCGGCATGTCATGGTGAAGTGCAAGGAGAGCCTCTGGCAACCATGGTGAATTGCAAGGGAGCCTTCCCCGGCATTCCATGGTGAAGTGCAAGGGGGTCTTTGGTGTTTTTAAGTGCAAGGAGAGCCCCCCTGGCATGTCATGGTGAAGTGCAAAAGGGAGCCTCTGGCATGCCATGGTGAAGTGCAAGGAGAGCCTTATGCCATGGGAAGGCAAAGGGGAGCCTCGGGT
>WNWK01058716.1:0-10376 GCA_009830355.1 Cherax destructor | reverse complement strand
TTCTACAGAGAACTCGGCTTTTCTGCAGAGAACTCGGCTTTTCTACAGGAAAACTAGGATTTTCTACAGAGAACTAGGATTTTCTACAGAGAACTCGGCTTTTCTACAGGAAAACTAGGATTTTCTACAGAGAACTAGGATTTTCTACAGAGAACTCGGCTTTTCTACAGGAAAACTAGGATTTTCTACAGAGAACTAGGATTTTCTACAGAGAACTCGGCTTTTCTACAGGAAAACTAGGATTTTCTACAGAGAACTAGGATTTTCTACAGAGAACTCGGCTTTTCTACAGGAAAACTAGGATTTTCTACAGAGAACTAGGATTTTCTACAGAGAACTCGGCTTTTCTACAGGAAAACTAGGATTTTCTACAGAGAACTAGGATTTTCTACAGGAAAACTAGGATTTTCTACAGAGAACTAGGATTTTCTACAGAGAACTCGGCTTTTCTACAGGAAAACTAGGATTTTCTACAGAGAACTAGGATTTTCTACAGAGAACTCGGCTTTTCTACAGGAAAACTTGGATTTTCTACAGAGAACTAGGATTTTCTACAGAGAACTCGGCTTTTCTACAGGAAAACTAGGATTTTCTACAGAGAACTAGGATTTTCTACAGAGAACTCGGCTTTTCTACAGGAAAACTAGGATTTTCTACAGAGAACTAGGATTTTCTACAGGGAACTCGGCTTTTCTACTGGAAAACTAGGATTTTCTACAGAGAACTAGGATTTTCTACAGAGAACTAACAAAAAAAACTTGTATGAAAGAAAGGAGGAGCACTGCAACAGGCTTATTGGCCAATGAATATTTACCACATTATAGACATTTGTTTCTAATGCTAATCATCTCAAAAGTTGTTTTTTTTAAATAAGAAAATGAATATGTGGACTTCATGAAACCTTAAACGGAGGATTGTAGATCAGTATTTCACCAAACAATTGATTATTTATCAATAGCAAAGCAGGGATAAATACAACAATATTAGTACATCCACAATTTACAATTACGTTTCAAGATCATCAACAACTTGTTGTCTCCATCATATTCATAAAACTTCCCTGAAATGTCTCCTCAAATGTCTGTTTTCCTCAAGGATACTCTTTTTGTGTTGGGATAGCAAAATAAAATGAGGATCACAAGTGATCCGCCATTCTAAGTCAAGCATCGAAATGCCAGTAAGAGAGACGACTTAAGGTACGCCTGTGTCGTCCACAGGGACTCCACGGGGCATTTGATGAATTAGTATGAGACACAACTCGTTCTCACCGAACATGACCTCAGACGCCGACGATGTCTGGAAGCCTCGCTAATCGCCGTCACCTACACCATAGAGCGTAACACTGGAAATTACAAAATCTCTAAAACATTAGCATACATGATAGTCAAGCAAGCAAGGCAGCACCTACCCAGCAACACAGGAGTCACGTGATCTCATCGTCAAACCGTCCTCATCCCAACATGCATTCTTCAGGTCACCATGCCTCACTCACACCTCACTTCAGGTCACCATGCCTCACTCACACCTCACTTCAGGTCACCATGCGTCACTCACACCTCACTCTCACTCTCACCTCACTGTCCTAGTGTTTGCTTACGTGTTTTTCTAAACCATACTTCAGTGATATCTCCTCTCATACTACGTCTCACAAGAGAGTGAAGATTCAAGGCTCTAAGTTTATTTTCTTATGGGAGATTCCTTATACAGTGAATTAACTTCTTCATCCTACTCTGTATATTCTCCAATGAATTTATATACATTCTGTAGTAAAGAGACCGAAACTGAGGCCTTACTAGTGAGATATAAAATAACTTCTGGACTACTGTTAGTTACACTTTTTGACATAAATGCAAGTAATGTGTCAGCCTTATTGCGCACACTTAGGCACTGATGTCTTGGCTTTAGATTTCTGCTTACCATGACCTCCAAGTCTTATTTGCATTCTGTATGTTCAAGCTCTATGTGGCATGCTAAGAGTATGTTACATTTTATTCGGCGTATGTCACACACCCATATAGGCATCCTAACCAGTGAACCAGGTGTGATATATGGTTTTGAAAACCATTAGCAACTTCTACGGACCTGTGCTGTACTTAGTACAAGATTGATGGACTGAACACATCGACTCCAGGCCGAGGGACTGATTACCTCAAACTACTCCTCTCCTTACACCTTTCTGCTTTGTATTGGACTGATGAAGCCACTGTGTGGCGAAACGTTTCCTTAATAAAGATTCCCATATGTTGCATAAGTGTCTCAATCTACAGTGAACCAGGTGCTAAGAGTTTAACGAACAAAAGGGCCAAATCGTTATACCAGTACCTCGGTTCAACCAGCCAATCACAAGGAAGCCCGCCAAAGCTGTGAAGCGATGTGGTACGCTGGTGGAAACAACTTTGGCAGACTTGCCTTCCCAGCTGGTCGCTCACGGTTCACCGTGTCTTGTGCTTGCATTCTCCTCATTGATCACCGTCTTATGCTTGCTTTTGCCTCATCGTATTTACTGTAAAATCTCTACTTAGGCTATAATACACTGTAAATACCAGCTTGTTTTGGTGAAATAAATATAATTAATTTATTCTCTGCTTTTTTTTTTTGCTTCTTCCCAAGTGGTAATTGTATTATGGCAAGATATGCAGGCCATATCTACACCTGTGTTAGTAATATGGGGTTTCTGTCCTGAAGTTTGTCTCTGCATTGTCTCTACGGGCGTGCCTTCAGCATTGCGTTGCATCCTGCAGCGTCGTTCTGTGCTATTGCTTTGTGTTGCGTTGAGAGTATTGCAGTGTTTGGTTATAGTGGGTTATGCACCAGACAGGTTTTAGGCAATTGGTGACTGAGTATACTCTGCAAAATTTCCCTGACTATCTCTACAGCGCTGCTGGCGAGCTGCCCGTTCTTTTGGCCTTAAAGTATCAAGGAACTCTTGCTGCTGCACAGTTTCGTGAGTCAGCTTCACTAGCGCTCGAGTTGGCTAAACTCAGCCTTGAGACAGCCAGGGAGCCACGTGCGTTTGCTAAGTTTGACAGAGAGAAGTAAACAAGGTAATTTCTGTGTACTCTGGTTGACAGTTTCAATGTTCAGAAATCAATGTCGCTAGTACCTTGGTTTTCTGATTTTGATCCTGAATAGTTTTTCGAGTCTTTCAAAACTCAAGCTCGAGCATTGCGATGCTCATTTGAGCATTGGGCAGCACTCGCGCATACAGCATTATACGACAAACCAAACGAATTTACAGATGGTTTGGGTGATGAGGACTTTGTTAATTACAACGTTGTGAAAGCATCTGTACTCAGCGCATATCAGTGCATTCCTGCCAAGTAGAGGCGAGAATTTAAACTGAGCAAGTGTCATTTTTATGAGTCACATATGGACTTTTTTCGTGGGCAATCTACAAATTTCACTAAGTGGTACAAAGCCGCTGGTGTTACTAATTATAGTGGGTTAATGCTAATGGTCCTAATGGACAACCTTCTTGAGTCAGTTGAACCAGAGTTTCGGGTGTTTTTAGATGACCATTCAGTGGCAACTGCATTAGAAGCCGCCAGGCTTGCTGAAACATTTAAGACCAACCGCTCCTTATCAGAGCTGTCTTGCAAGTTTTCTTCCCAGCAGCCTGGTATGGACGCAGATTGTCGTGGACGGAACTCTGATTGGATTTCAAAGCGGAAGGCTGGTGCTGAACAACAACGTCTGCCTCAAAGTCAGCATGGTGAACAACAACGTCTTCCTCAAAGTCAGCATGGTGAACAACAACGTCTGCCTCAAAGTCAGCATAGTGAACAACAACGTCTTCCTCAAAGTCAGCATGGTGAACAACGACATCTTCCTCAAAGTCAGCATGGTGAACAACGACATCTTCCTCAAAGTCAGCATGGTGAACAACAACGTCTGCCTCAAAGTCAGCATAGTGAACAACAACGTCTGCCTCAAAGTCAGCATGGTGAACAACAACGTCTTCCTCAAAGTCAGCATGGTGAACAACGACATCTTCCTTAAAGTCAGCATGGTGAACAACGACATCTTCCTCAAAGTCAGCATGGAGCAAGAGACAAGAATCCCGAAACCATCACCTGTTACTACTGCTGTAAGCCTGGTCACATTAAGGCTACTTGTCCCAAGTTAGTTAACTCGACGGCTTTTAGTAAGTTAAAATAGGCCACTAACATTAGGGAAAATAGTTATAATTCCCACTGAAACAAATCAACAGGAAATAGATGCCTGCAAGGCATCCTTTTACAGTCACTGCCAAGTCTCCCTTAAGGAGCATAAAAGTCCCTTTGAGGTATTCACCTTCAGGGATACTGGAGCTTATTGCTCCCTCTTACAAGAGGGAGTACTTCCAATTTCTGAGACCTCATTAATATCCCCAGTGTTATTAGAAGCATATGAGGAGCTGTTTTTTCTGTTCCTTTGCATAAAATATTTATTACCATTAAGTATTATTCTGGTTATTTAACTGTAGATGTGTCTGGGGGATTTTCCATGAAAGATGCTGTATTATTGCTTGGTAATTATATTCTAAATTCTAGGTACCTTCACCAAAATCTCTTCTCCAATTTTGTCCATAACTCGGGCAATTTCCAAATGAACATATAAAAAGAATGCAGACCTATCCGTGGAGGACTGCGATCTAGGACTCTGCAGTATATTTTACGAGGATAACTGGACAGGGCCTCGTAAATATAGTGAAAAGTCCCTGATCAAGCCTTCCTATTCCGGGGTCTGAGAATTGCCAAACGTTTGTTTCCAAGCCTAAGGTACTGTCTTTTCGAGAAGAGCAACGAAAAGATGCTTGTTTAGCTTTTGCTTTTAAAGCTGCCATAGGCGAGTCCAATTCAGATAACCCGGTTAAATATGAAATTAAACATAACTTTCTAGAGTGTTCCGAACCTGATAAGGTGGTAGGGGGAAAGCCGAAAGTTAGATAACTTTAAGCTTTCCCCTGGTAGTTCCTAAGACGTCCAGAGATAACAGAGACAAAGACAACCAAAACCAACCAGACAACCAGAGACACCTCAACATAACCAGAAGAAACCAGTGACACGCTAGAAACAACCATGACAGATAGAGCCTGTCAGAGACAACGAGAGACGAGTGACAACGAGGGACAACGAGAGAGAGCCAGAGACAACCAAAACAGTTTTAGACATTCTTAGTTAACCAGAGTCAAACAGATAACCGGAGACAGTCATAGACAACCAGCGACAACTACATACAAGAATGACAACTAGAAACAAAAGAGACAACAAGTGACAAGAGAGATAATAAAAAACAATCAAAACAACTAAAACAACCAGAGACCACCAGTGCCAACCAGAGACCACCAGTGCCAACCAGAGATCACCAGTGCCAACCAGAGATCACCAGTGCCAACCAGAGACCACCAGTGCCAACCAGAGATCACCAGTGCCAACCAGAGATCACCAGTGCCAACCAGAGACCACCAGTGCCAACCATAGACTACAGACATAACATGACCCAACGAGAGACAATCAGAGACAACTATAAATAACCAGATACAATCACAGACAACCAGAGACATCAGAAAAAACAGATACGACCAGAAAAATACAATGACATCTGGAAACTTTAAAAAAAATCGCGACATCTAGAAAAATCTAAAAGCATTCAGAGACTTTTCTTTATGAAACCTATTCAACGTGCAGTGTCTCACAAACATCAAATGTAGAACTATTTACTAAAAATTTACTAAAAATATCCTGAAAATTCTTGAAACTTTCTGAAGCATTAAGAAAAATCTAGAACGTCGAGCGAAATATTCAAACATCCAGAAATCCTGGAAATAAAATATTTTAGTTGAGTGTCGAGACAATATTAGTAAGTATACAACTAACACTCATGATCAAGATTCATTATTTTTGGTTAAGATGTTTATTTTTTCAAAACTGAAGAAATTTTAGTAGGAAGTGAAGAGTAGTGGAAGACGTCTCAGCAGGGATGACTTGAGGCCGCCTTCTGTTTCATCAAGGCGAGCTTTATAATGCTGAAAGTCTCCGTTGGCAATTGAGGCTTTACGGCTAGCAGGCAATTTAAGCACTTGCAGACGTGAGCGAGGTGCTAAGAACCTGTGGTCAGCCAGGAACCAATAAATAGAGCAGTGCCAGACATGGCACTGAGTATAAATATCTACGTAACAATAGATGCAACAGTAGCAGTAAAATCACAATAAAAACAACGTTTGATATATAAACAAACCAGCATTAACAGCAGAAGCGACAACAATAAGTAACAGAAAACAGAGAAGTAACAATAGCAGTAACAGCAAACACAAGAACAAAAACTCTTTCCAATACCAATAGAACAGTAGTAGTAGTAGTAGTAGTAGTAGTAGTAGTAGTAGTAGTAGTAGTAGTAGTAGTAGTAGTAGTAGTAGTAGTAGTAGTAGTAGTAGTAGTAGTAGTAGGTGAAAAAAGCACCGCCAGCTTCAAGACAAGCATGAGGAACAAATCGGGAGCCAACTTATTGAGACAAATTTCTACAGTCAGAAATGTGCATGGTGCGAGAGAGGTGTTTCCAGGGTTCCATAATCCAGACTGCCATGATGGAAGGGAAGGGAGTCTTGGGAAGAGTAATGACATAAATGAGTTATGGAGCATCAACATTCGTAAACACATAAATAGCCCTCGAAAGGGATATGGACTGCATTAGTAATGTAAAATCTTGCTATGATAAGATTGATTAACAGATATTTATTGCATGGACAAATTTACACACTGTTTATTGGACAAAAATTATTCCGTAAAAAAAACAATGGTCATTTCTACCAAATAAAAAAGATTTAAAATTTGTTTAAGCAATCAGAGGATATTAGTCTGAACATAAAGAAAAAAATCCACTGATTTTCATTAATATTAAATATATTTAAAATCACATCTGATATACTATTTAGCAGAATTAAGCTAATATAAATTACGCTAGGTTAGATTAGGTTTAAAAATTATGACTTCTATAAAACTAAATTTTTCATATCATTTTCATTTAAAAAATTATTGGTATTTATAATTTTTTTTTTAAATTTCAGTTTAGGTCAGTTGAGCGTAATTGATCAATTCGGCTCATAAGGCACGACACATACATACGTACGTACATACACATTATGCAATACAGTCGTGAACGAGCGATAAAATATTCCAAATAACTACATGGGGAGTTGAATAACAGCTGTAGGTCTTTCTTGTTGCAATCAGCACACCCTTAGGAGCTTTTATTGTTGCAGAAATGAGTTGAACTCCAGGCAGATTTGTTTTGAACGAATATGCATGGATTTGGAACATGTCAAGCAGTGGGTGGGTGAGAAGACAGGTCCTGAAGTGAAGCTATTAATCTGGATAAGAAGTTGCTTTGTACTATGTATTCCTTGATTTCGTGCTGGCGTTCTGTATTAGATATGGCGCTGGAATATACATCTTAAGGGCGAATTTTGAAATGACCTCTGGTTTCCATTGCCTCTGTGAGATGATGAAATTTGGAGTGGTAGCTATTTGGGCAGTTTATATGATTTTTCGGTCGTAGCTGCAGTGTGATTTGTGTTTGATTGTTTGATGGTGGCAGCGTCAAAATTAATATTGTGATTTTTGATGCTGAATATTGGAAAATGACTGAATTTTCCTGTGTATAACGTATTGCCCTCTGGTGTTCATTGATCCTTTTAGATAGTGTTCGTCCTGTCTGATCTATGCATGTTTGGTTGCAGTCTTTACATGGTATGTGGTAAGCTCACGGTTTACCAGATGCCTAGTTTGTTGGGATAGAACGTAATTATGTTGTAATTTTGAGCCCAATTGTTGGGAAAAATTATAATTTTAATGTTAAAAACAACATAGATTTAGTGGATAAATTAAGCACCTTGATTGATTTAAATGATTTTAATATAGTTAGTTTTGATGTTACTTCCTTGTTTACAAAAGTTCCACTTGATGATTTATTAAGTTTCCTTTCTAAAGAACTTATTAATTACGATTTACCATTGCCAGTACCTACTAGTATTAAACTTATTAAACTTTGTATTGTTGATGCTATGTTTGAGTTCAATGAATTTTACACTCAGATGTTTTGCTTAAGAATACAGTAGTACCCCGGATTTCGTCAATAATTCGTTCCAGAAGGCTGTTCGAGTGCCGTTACCGAACGAATTTGTTCCCATAAGGACGAATGTAAATTAGATTAGTCCGTTTCAGACCCCCAACAATACACTTACAAAAGCACTTACAAAAATACACTTACATAATTGTTCGAGTTGGAGCTGTACGAAATCCGGGGTACCACTGTATAGATATCAACCATTTCCTTGTTAAATTAAAAAAATTAGGTTTTCCATAAATTTTACGGTTGAATTTGAACAAAATAACTCATTACCTTTTACAAATGTAATAATTATTGAGGTGAACCATGATTCTAAATTTACAATTTACAGAAAAACAACAAATAACTGTTCCTATGTTCACTATTATTCTTCACATCAAGATAAATTTAATGTGTTTGTATTCTCATCAATGTTTTTGAGAGCTTTAAAATATTTGCAACCCAGAATTCATAGATGAAGAAATCTCGAAAATTTATTAAAAAGCTAATGATCTAAAATACCCAACAAACTTAAATGATAATGCTTTTAAATTTGCTAGAAATACTTTTTACAATTCAAAATGGGATAACAAACCTTATTCAACTGAAAATATGTTGGTTGTCCTTTACAATGAAAACTTGGTTGATATGTCTTCTCTACTTAAGAATATTAATATCAAAGTTGTATTTAAAAATCTTGATACAGTAAAACTAAATTTCCATATAAAATTCCAGCAAAAATGCTGACGGATGTGTCTATAAGATTCCTTGTAAAATATGCGATAAACTTTATTACGGCCAAACTGGTAAAAGTCTTGAACTAAGATTAAAACAACATAAATATCGCAATAGAAGTGGACAAGATTCTAGTGCTATTTTTATTCATGTGAAAGATTTCAACCATCCAATTGATTTTCAAAAGGCTGAGAAAGTTATATCTAGCAGGTCCATAGTCAAGAGGAATATAATAGAATCGTTTCATAAAAAAATCATTTGATAATAATATGAACATTGTTTTTGAGTTATACAAATTGAATTCATTTATAATTAATAAAATTTGAAAATAATTTAAGACACACTAGACAAGTAGGAGTCTTAATGTGTTATCTCGTTCTGATATTCATTCCTTTTATTCATTTATTTTCAACAGTTCATTGATAATGTGAGAAATAACGAATGCGATTGGAATTTTATTATATTTTCACAGTGGTTGTTCTGAGGCTTAAATAGCAACGCTCTTCTTGCCGAATAAGACAAACGAAAATTTTTCCATGCAATAATTTCGCAAAAATCATTCTGAACCTAACGAAAAAAATATGTTTCATTGTGTTTGTTTATTATTAAATTATTGTAAACTTATCTAAAATATATTTAGCTGAATTAGGCTAAATTAAATTGCGCTTGTTATAATAAGGTTAGGTAAGTTTTCTATGTTCTTATGGTGAAAAATTATTAATTTTTTAATTACCTTAAATGAAAAATATATCTCTAAACGAATAAGATAACATTTTAGAAAGGACTTAATTTTTAATGAGATCTTTCTAATTGACCAGTTTTACCCATTCGGCACGACACACACCCACACACACACACACACACACACACACACACACACACACCACACACACACACATATATATATATATATATATATATATATATGTATATATATATATATATATATATATATATATATATATATATATATATATATATATGTCTGCCGATTAGGTAAAACTGGCCAATTAGCAAGAACTCAACTAAAATTAAGTCCTTTCTAAAATTTTCTCTTATACGTTTAAAGATATATTTTTTTCATTTATGTTTAAATAAGAATTTATAATTTTGTACCAAGAGAAACTTTGAAAACCTACCTAACCTTATTACAACAAGTGCAATTTAATTTAGCCTAACCCAACTAAATATATATTGGCACCTCTGCCAGAGAGAGGCTGTGGGCATCCTGCTCTGTGGTTTTGGCACAATATCGTCCAATCAAGAACTCCTACCAGGATTACCATCAACAGGCTGGTGTGTGAATATCTGCAGCTGGTGTTGGAAAGTGCTACAAGACTCTACATCTCCTCTCCCACTTTAGAACCAAGAAAAGTGTTGTGCATGTGAAGTCAGTGAGGGAACACAACGGTCACCTATGGGTGGGTGAGGGAAGGCCTAATGGGGGAGAAGGAGGCAGAGGGTGAGGGGTAAAACTATTTCCCCTTCCCTTCCCCAAACAGGCGCGTGTGCTCATGTTATGATAATGAAGTGTTTGTTCACCACGTGTATAGTGT
>WNWK01058715.1:0-10376 GCA_009830355.1 Cherax destructor | reverse complement strand
TTTTCTTCCCTGGGGCACAACCTTTCTTTCCCTTGACAACATCCCTCCAGGCCATTTTAGAAGACCTTTAACCCGGGGTTATCTCATCATCCTCAGAATCCCCACTGGGCCGCTTGAGGATGCTTCCACACATTCCATCTCCCTATTACCTTCCTCCCTATGCACCTCCACCTCAGCCACCACCACAGGCACAGAGTCAACAAGGTCCTCTACCGGACCAATCTCGCACTCGGATGCTCCAAAACACCAGATGAGTCCTCATCCAAGCCCAAAACACCGCCGGCGACGGCTCCAAGGAGGCTCTGGATGTCTTCGAAACAAGGCCTCGATAACTCAGAGACCACCTCCAACACGTCACCCTCCATGGCAACCTGGGAACACTCCTGCTCCTCTTCTTGCTTTGTTGTGGGTAAGGTCAAAACGGCCTCCTCCGCAGCATCAACCGCCTCACTCCAACTCCGAGGGACATCCTCAATATCAAGGACCTCGGCCACATCCAACTGTACACTCGTCTTGGTCATTTCTCTCAGGTCCGTCGCAGTACGATAAGTCCCATCATCTCGACGTCCAGGTTGCCGCTCCCTGCGTTGATCACACGTAGCCGCCATATGTCCCGGGGCACCGCAGAGCCGGCACGTCCTCATCTGTCCAGCATACGAAACGTATACTTGAGTACGAAACTCTTGCATCTGAACGTATGACGGGATAGGCCTCCTCAAAGTCATTTTGAGGAGTATGATCCCGCCAGCATGCCAGCATAAGTTCCCTGCTGCCACCGACCAACATTAGCTACATGTATAGTCCCATACTGGCCGAATACTCGCCGAACATCAAATTCAGCAGCCTCAAACGGGAGGTTCTTCACGTGAATCCAAGAGTAATGTGCGGACACATCACGCAGACGCACCTCCAATCCCGAGTTGACGACAATAGGCTTGTCCTGAAACTTGTCCACCACTTCCTCATACACGCCAGTGGAGTTGAACTTGACGAAAAATCTGGCTGATCCGTTCAAAGATATGCCATAAATGGCCTCAGTCGATATTCCAAAGGTGTCACGGAGAACCAATGGCAAGATGATCTCAGCATTATCAGGATACACGGCACCTTTAATCAAGTCCACACAGACAGTGTTGACACGTCGCCGGTATGTATCCGCCATGGTGAAAATAAAATTTCACCTAACCTCCACCAGGGGGACAACTGAGCTCACCCGCGCACCCCCAAGGCTGGGAGGCTGGGAATTGTATATCATGTAATATGTTAGGTTTCTGTTGATGTGTGAACTGCCATGCATATATGTGTGCCTTATTGCAGGTATTTAAAAATCTTTAAGTACTACATTGACTTGAAGGATATGCAATGATTTCTTAAGTTTATTATAAGTACATCTGTAAAATGTAACTAAATATTGGTTAGGATTTAATGACATTGTGATGTCATGATGTTAATGAAGTTGGTGATCAGTTCTAGATTGTAACTTGTCTTAAGATATTTTATAAATCCTTGTGTATATTATGCTTGGCGCAAACGGTGAGGCGCGTTCATTTATATGTACTCTGTTTTATGACTAGAAAAGTCATAGTCACGCCTCAAGATGTAATTTAATTATATAATTAGGGCATTGTTTTGAGTTAGGAGGGGGATGTAAGTGGTCATGATATCATACAATGTAATAAAAGAAATGATGACTTCACATAAAAGGGAGGGGGGGTGGCATTATGGATTGTTATCCATGTTGGTTTTTGAAATTATGTGATTGTGCACAAACTTGCTTTGGGATGGAAGTAAGGTCCGTGGAGGCCTGAGGTGCTATAACATTCTCATTTAAGGTTTTAGTATTATGTAGTTGTAAGGTAGGCATTATTGCCTTTAAGTATTGATACTGTATAGATTCATTGCACCACATGGGATGCTGAGAGGAGGAATTGTATATAGCTGTTTCCTGTTTTTGTGGGATGTATATTCAGAATATAAAAGGGGATATATGGCATACACTGTTGTATATGTTTTTTGTTATTGTAAGATTTACATGTATATCACATGTATTTAAATAAAATATAAAAAAAAAAATCTAGAGATCACTGAAGAACTTGGTGAAAGTGATTAGAAATCTAATAACTTCAATACCTGCGAATGGGGGAATAAGAATACTACAATAAATGTCACTGCTGATTATAATGGAATTAAGAAAGACCATTATAGTCTCGACTTCTATAATCTAGCTAATGAATCTCATGACGAAGAACATACTAACACTAACGAAGTTATCTGCGATATCATTTTTTTCTTAATAATGTATATATAGTTTCCACAGAGAAAGTAGGTCAAATAAATGTGATTCAAAATATATAAACAGAATACTGAAACATCTATTAGGAGAGAAGAGAGGAAATTTTTAGGTGCATCACAAGAGGAGAGGCTAACCTTATTGACCAATACGTTCATATTGAGAGGTAACGAAGGGGTTTAGAAAGGATAAACGTGACAATGAAATTTCAGTAGGTAGTAAATCAGACAAATACAAAAGGCTTCTTTCAAGGCAATAGGACAAATATCAGAGAAGAAATAGGACCATCGAGAACTAAGTCTGGACAACTTACAGATAATCATGAAAAGTTACTTTTTATTAATACTTATTTCTTGTCATAAATGATTAGTCATGAGGTTTATGGTTACAAAAGAACTAGACAAACTAAAATAAAAATGTCTCCAAACCCCGATGGAATGTTTTCAAGAGTACTTAAAGAGTGCAAATGGCAACTTAGTCAGCCACTAGGAAGCCCGTTTAATGCATCAATCCAAACGTTTGTTATTCCGACTATTGGGATGATGACTATTGTAATTCTACAATACATTTTACTCCACAAAATCCTATACTACTAACTATTTCTAATATGATGTAGCCGGAGCCCCCACCTACCCTAGATAAGTGAACTCCGTCCCTGGCATACATGTCTCTTCTGCCATAGAAGAAGTCCCAATTGTCAGTATATGGTATTTGCAACGCCCTTAGTGTTTGTTCAGCAGCCATTAACACCAATTTCCCTGGTTAACCATTCATTCCCAACTCTCCTCGGCAAAATGTCACATACTATAACGCCCTCCCTACTTCCTAATGTCTACCAACGCCCTCCCTACTTCCTAATATGTCTACCAACGCCCTCCCTACTTCCTAATATGTCTACCACTAACCCATACCTGCTAATCAGATCTTCACCCCCTATGCTTGCCAATATAATGTCAAGACGGCTAACAATATCCTGCGTCTCAGCACCTCAAAAAAAATCCTCAATTAAAACAGTGTTCTTACCTGTACTGGCGGATTTTGTCATGACATACTCGATGGTCTTTCTTGAAATGTACTGAATCATCGACTCACATTCGTCTGTTAACACAGAGAAATTTTACCAAAGTTAATTTTGTTTTACGAAGAAACTTGCAATAGTGGAGTTTATAACCTGTGGAAACACTTGACAGCGTATGTTTGTTCTCTGATGCATTAATAGAGACATCGAGAGACACAGACAGACAGGCAGACATACACAGGAGCTGTGACTCGACCCCTGCAATCACAACTAGGTGAGGACAGACAGATTAGTAGGGGCAGGGCCACTGGGAAACAATTTCTTAATACAGATATGATGGGTCTTTGCAATTGATTTATAAGTGAATGGGCGAGGTCATTATTTTTGGGGGGGCTAATTTCTATTTTTTTTTTCATTGTTACTTTGACTGCCTCTATTCATGGGAATGGAATGGTATGTAAAATGTAGGATTATTATTACCCGAGGATTAACCCAGGAGAGCCAATTAGGTGAACGATCATCTATAAATATAAACTTTTAAGGAAATAAAATTTATGTATCATTTTGCGTTTACTGATTATTTTTTCCTTATATATATACTAGTACTCTGCTTTTGACGTATAAATTATAAAGCCAAGTGAGTGGTATGTACTGGATGACGAACAAAGTTCAGTCTTATTTATAAAGTAAGGAATAAAACATTGTTGACATGTAGCTTGAAGCCACATGCGTGAACATGTAGTTTGAAGCCACATGCGTGAACATGTAGTTTGAAGCCACATGCGTGAACATGTAGCTTGAAGCCACATGCGTGAACATGTAGCTTGAAGCCACATGCGTGAACATGTAGTTTGAAGCCACATGCGTTAACATGTAGCTTGAAGCCACATGCGTGAACATGTAGCTTGAAGCCACATGCGTGAACATGTAGCTTGAAGCCACATGCGTGAACATGTTGCTTGAAGCCACATGCGGGAACATGTAGCTTGAAGCCACATGCGTGAACATGTAGCTTGAAGCCACATGCGTGAACATGTAGCTTGAAGCCACATGCGTGAACATGTAGCTTGACGCCACATGCGTGAACATGTAGCTTGAAGCCACATGCGTGAACATGTAGCTTGAAGCCACATGCGTGAACATGTAGCTTGAAGCCACATGCGTGAACATGTAGCTTGAAGCCACATGCGTGAACATGTAGCTTGAAGCCACATGCGTGAACATGTAGCTTGAAGCCACATGCGTGAACATGTAGCTTCAAGCCACATGCGTGAACATGTAGCTTAAAGCCACATGCGTGAACATGTAGCTTGAAGCCACATGCGTGAACATGTAGATTGACGCCACATGCGTGAACATGTAGCTTGACGCCACATGCGTGAACATGTAGCTTGACGCCACATGCGTGAACATGTAGCTTGAAGCCACATGCGTGAACATGTAGCTTGACGCCACATGCGTGAACATGTAGCTTGAAGCCACATGCGTGAACATGTAACTTGAAGCCACATGCGTGAACATGTAGTTTGAAGCCACATGCGTGAACATGTAGTTTGAAGCCACATGCGTGAACATGTAGTTTGAAGCCACATGCGTGAACATGTAGCTTGACGCCACATGCGTGAACATGTAGCTTGACGCCACATGCGTGAACATGTAGCTTGACGCCACATGCGTGAACATGTAGCTTGACGCCACATGCGTGAACATGTAGCTTGACGCCACATGCGTGAACATGTAGCTTGACGCCACATGCGTGAACATGTAGCTTGACGCCACATGCGTGAACATGTAGCTTGACGCCACATGCGTGAACATGTAGCTTGACGCCACATGCGTGAACATGTAGCTTGACGCCACATGCGTGAACATGTAGCTTGACGCCACATGCGTGAACATGTAGCTTGACGCCACATGCGTGAACATGTAGCTTGACGCCACATGCGTGAACATGTAGCTTGACGCCACATGCGTGAACATGTAGCTTGACGCCACATGCGTGAACATGTAGCTTGACGCCACATGCGTGAACATGTAGCTTGACGCCACATGCGTGAACATGTAGCTGACGCCACATGCGTAAACATGTAGCTTGACGCCACATGCGTGAACATGTAGCTTGACGCCACATGCGTGAACATGTAGCTTGACGCCACATGCGTGAACATGTAGCTTGACGCCACATGCGTGAACATGTAGCTTGACGCCACATGCGTGAACATGTAGCTTGACGCCACATGCGTGAACATGTAGACTTGACGCCACATGCGTGAACATGTAGCTTGACGCCACATGCGTGAACATGTAGCTTGACGCCACATGCGTGAACATGTACCTTGACGCCACATGCGTGAACATGTAGCTTGAAGCCACATGCGTGAACATGTACTTGAAGCCACATGCGTGAACATGAGCTTGAAGCCACATGCGTGAACATGTAGCTTCAAGCCACATGCGTGAACATGTAGCTTCAAGCCACATGCGTGAACATGTAGCTTCAAGCCACATGCGTGAACATGTAGCTTCAAGCCACATGCGTGAACATGTAGCTTCAAGCCACATGCGTGAACATGTAGCTTCAAGCCACATGCGTGAACATGTAGCTTCAAGCCACATGCGTGAACATGTACTTCAAGCCACATGCGTGAACATGTAGCTTCAAGCCACATGCGTGAACATGTAGCTTCAAGCCACATGCGTGAACATGTAGCTTCTAGCCACATGCGTGAACATGTAGCTTCAAGCCACATGCGTGAACATGTAGCTTCAAGCCACATGCGTGAACATGTAGCTTCAAGCCACATGCGTGAACATGTAGCTTCAAGCCACATGCGTGAACATGTAGCTTCAAGCCACATGCGTGAACATGTAGCTTCAAGCCACATGCGTGAACATGTAGCTTCAAGCCACATGCGTGAACATGTAGCTTCAAGCCACATGCGTGAACATGTAGCTTCAAGCCACATGCGTGAACATGTAGCTTCAAGCCACATGCGTGAACATGTAGCTTCAAGCACATGCGTGAACATGTAGCTTCAAGCCACATGCGTGAACATGTAGCTTCAAGCCACATGCGTGAACATGTAGCTTCAAGCCACATGCGTGAACATGTAGCTTCAAGCCACATGCGTGAACATGTAGCTTCAAGCCACATGCGTGAACATGTAGCTTCAAGCCACATGCGTGAACATGTAGCTTCAAGCCACATGCGTGAACATGTAGCTTCAAGCCACATGCGTGAACATGTAGCTTCAAGCCACGAAGCCACGTGTGGGATTTTTACTGAAAGATCAATAAAAGGTCTTATGATATAAAGGTTACTCTCGAAAAGGCCCTCCTAAAGTTTACGGTGGAATGCTTTAAAAGCCTTGTTGTCTGTGTGACATGTTGGGTGATTTCTGTGGGGAGATGGGTGAGTAGGTGTGAGGGATGTGGGTGGTCTTGGGTGAGACTGGGCGTGTAGGTGGGTGGTCTTGGATAAGACTGGATGTGTAGGTGTGTGGTCGTGGGTGAGACTGGGTGTGTAGGTGGGTGGCCTTGGGTGAGACTGTGTGTGTAGGTGGGTGGTCTTGGGTGACACTGGATGTGTAGGTGGGTGGTCTTGGGTGAGACTGGATGTGTAGGTGGGTGGTCTTGGGTGAGACTGGGTGTGTAGGTGGGTGGTCTTGGGTGAGACTGGGTGTGTAGGTGGGTGGTCTTGGGTGAGACTGGGTGTGTAGGTGGGTGGTCTTGAGTGAGACTGGGTGTGTAGGTGCGTGGTCTTGAGTGGGACTGGGTGTGTAGGTGGGTGGTCTTGGGTGAGACTGGATGTGTAGGTGGGTGGTCTTGGGTGAGACTGGGTGTGTAGGTGGGTGGTCTTGGGTGAGACTGGATGTGTAGGTGGGTGGTCTTGGGTGAGACTGGGTGTGTAGGTGGGTGGTCTTGGGTGAGACTAGGTGTGTAGGTGGGTGGTCTTGGGTGAGACTGGGTGTGTAGGTGGGTGGTCTTGGGTGAGACTGGGTGTGTAGGTGGGTGGTCTTGGGTGAGACTGGGTGTGTAGGTGGGTGGTCTTGGGTGAGACTGGGTGTGTAGGTGGGTGGTCTTGGGTGAGACTGGGTGTGTAGGTGGGTGGTCTTGGGTGAGACTGGGTGTGTAGGTGGGTGGTCTTGGGTGAGACTGGGTGTGTAGGTGGGTGGTCTTGGGTGAGACTGGGAGTGTAGGTGGGTGGTCTTGGTGAGACTGGGAGTGTAGGTGGGTGGTCTTGGGTGAGACTGGGAGTGTAGGTGGGTGGTCTTGGGTGAGACTGGATGTGTAGGTGGGTGGTCTTGGGTGAGACTGGATGTATAGGTGGGTGGTCTTGGTGAGACTGGATGTGTAGGTGGGTGGTCTTGGGTGAGACTGGATGTGTAGGTGGGTGGTCTTGGGTGAGACTGGATGTGTAGGTGGGTGGTCTTGGGTGAGACTGGATGTGTAGGTGGGTGGTCTTGGGTGAGACTGGGTGTGTAGGTGGGTGGTCTTTGGTGAGACTGGATGTGTAGGTGGGTGGTCTTGCGTGAGACTGGGTGTGTATGTGGGTGGTCTTTGGTGAGACTGGGTGTGTATGTGGGTGGTCTTTGGTGAGACTGGTGTGTAGGTGGGTGGTCTTTGGTGAGACTGGGTGTGTAGGTGGGTGGTCTTTGGTGAGACTGGGTGTGTAGGTGGGTGGTCTTTGGTGAGACTGGGTGTGTAGGTGGGTGGTCTTTGGTGAGACTGGGTGTGTAGGTGGGTGGTCTTTGGTGAGACTGGGTGTGTAGGTGGGTGGTCTTTGGTGAGACTGGGTGTGTAGGTGGGTGGTCTTTGGTGAGACTGGGTGTGTAGGTGGGTGGTCTTGGGTGAGACTGGGTGTGTAGGTGGGTGGTCTTGGGTGAGACTGGGTGTGTAGGTGGGTGGTCTTGGGTGAGACTGGGTGTGTAGGTGGGTGGTCTTGGGTGAGACTGGGTGTGTAGGTGGGTGGTCTTGGGTGAGACTGGGTGTGTAGGTGGGTGGTCTTGGGTGAGACTGGGTGTGTAGATGCGTGGTGTTGGGTGAGACTGGGTGTGTAGGTGGGATGGGTAGTAAGAGAAACATTGATTGGCAGTTATGGTGGTGGATGGTCATGGGGATCTTGATGCGAGGAATTGAAGCAGGGATAGTGGGTGGTTACTCTTGATCCTATGACTTGGAGTGGGAGAGGCTGCAGGTGGAGCAGGGTTGAGGTGATGGTTGAAATGGAACAGGGATCTTGAACTGAAGAAGGGGAACATGGGATCATTATCCAAACTCCTGGATCAGGTTTGGGGATCTTGATCCGAGGACTTGGAGGAAGGATGGAACTTGTAACTGTTGATCTTTGGGTAAGGGTTCTTAATTCAAGGATATGGAGCATGTAGGTAGGTGATGGTAGGAGTGGAGGCTGGAGGCTAATCTAGATCCAGGGATTTTGAATAAATTATACAGGTGGGGATTTTGATCTCAGGAAATCAAAAAGTGATGAGTAATGGTTGACTAGGAAGACACAGTGCAACAGTTTGTCTTGATTCCATGACCAATATTAATTGCTGAATAATTTTAGATCATTAGGACACAAAGTGGAATGGGTAACAGTTGTTTGGAGTTATGGGAGGGGGTGGGAGTGGTGAAGTAATGGGTGGGTGTGGGATTGGAGTAGAGATAATTGTTACTTAGCATGGTAAAGGTGTGAGCAAAGCTCAGACCTCTGCATCACAATTATCCTCAAAGATTTGTTAAGTTATACCATGAATTAAGGAAAGATCCTGGACTTCACTTTACGAAACAGACAAAGCAAATGCGATAGTAATTATGGACAAGGTAGATTATAGTGGAAAAATGAACATGTTATTAAAAGACGGGGAACCTTCGTGCCTCTTAATCACAAGAGTTGGAGCAGGGGTAGTCTTGGGATGGGGACAAGGGTGAAGGTGCTTTTGATCCAGGGATATAGAGTGGGGAAAGTTGGAAGTGGAGCAGGGTGAGAGGTGACTGGGGACTGGGTGTGGGTGGCGCAGGGGTGAGGGGTATCGGAGAGGGGTGTGCGCGTTCTTGGTCCGAGGAAATGACGCAGGGACAGTGAATCCGTTGGGTGAGGGGTGCTGGGGTGGTGTGGGACGTTGTGGGTTCTCGATCCAATGAAATGGAGCAGTTATGGTTAGTCTGTGGGGTGACTAAAGTTGCGGGGTTGGGGTGGCCGGAGTGTCTGCTCTGGCAATATGCTGCATTCACCACCCTAGTAAAACTCTGCATGAAAAAGTTCGCCACTCTGCCACCTACTCCTCTTGTGAAGGAAGGATAGTGATGACTTGTGTTTGAGATTGTATATCGGACGTGTATTTGAAGAAGATTATGTAGGATTTATGTCTAAGGGAGAGTTTATAGGACTTGTGGTTTAGGGAGGGCTTTTAGGAGTGAGGGAGGGCGGGCTGGACTTGTATGTTAGGGGGTGACGTATTGAACTTGTGTCTGAAGGAAGTCATTTAGGAACCGTGTCTGAGATAGAGCTTGTAGGATATTGGTTTAAGAGAGCTTGTTTAGGAAGTGTGTTTGAGGAAAAGCGTGTAGGTCATGCGTTTGAGGAGTCCATGTATGACTTGTGGCTGAGAACGTGAGGGTCTGGTATCAGATGGAGAGCATGTATGACTTGTGGCTGAGAACGTGAGGGTCTGGTATCAGATGGAGAGCATGTATGACTTGTGGCTGAGAACGTGAGTGTCTTGTATCAGATGAAGAGCATGTATGACTTGTGGCTGAGACCATGAGGGGTCTTGGGTCAAATAGAGAGCAAGTATGACTTGTGGCTGAGAACGTGAAGGTGTTGTGTCAGATGGAGAGGGAATTACTACAGTTTCAGCTTCGTATCAAATGTAATTTCAACTTTTTCTCCATACTCGCTATGTCCCAGAGTCACCTTTGCCTAGCAGCAACTCGTTGCATGACGCCCTCAGTCATATCTTTGTCAGACGTTGCGGAGTGTTATAATTTACTTATTTGTGGAAAATATAAGTTTGTATAAGGGTACGTAACCTACTATAATCTGATGTAACTAACTTATTAATA
>WNWK01058714.1:7500-10376 GCA_009830355.1 Cherax destructor | reverse complement strand
AATTAATCTGATGGATTACATGAGAACTGAAATGTCTATAGGGAACCTCATAGGAATGGTAACTTTAGACTTGCAAAAGGCCTTCGATACTGTCAACTACAATATATTATGTAAGAAACTTCAAGCTATCGGCATAGGTTCCACAGACTGGTTTAAGTCCTATCTTAGCAACAGGAAACAACTTGTCAAAATCAACAAAACAGAATCAGAACCACTGCCGGTAGCATGTGGAGTTCCCCAAGGTAGTATTCTGGGTCCTTTATTATTCCTGTGTTATGTAAATGATATGCCCATCAGTGTCAAGTGCAAACTCCTACTGTATGCGGATGACAGTGCTCTGTTAGTATCAGGTAAAGACCCACAAGATATAGCTAATGTATTAACACTGGAACTAGAGTCCTGCAGCAAATGGTTAGTAGACAACAAGTTATCGTTACACCTCAGGAAAACAGAAGCCATACTCTTTGGGACGAAATATAAACTGAGCAGGGTAAATAATTTTAATGTCCGATGTAATGGGGAATCCATCACCTCAGTTTCCTCAGTAAAATATCTGGGAATCCCCTTTGACCCATGCATGTCAGGAGAATTGATAGATAACAGTGTAGTAAAGAAAGCGAATGCCAGACTGAAGTTCCTCTACAGACAAGCACAGTGTCTACCTACTGAGGCTCGCAGGACCCTATGTCTAGCCCTTATACAATGTCATATTGACTACGCTTGCTCTTCACGGTACTCTGCCTTGACAAAAAAACTGAAAGATAAGCTGCAAATCACCCAGAACAAAATGATAAGATTCATCCTGGACCTGGGTTCAAGGGAGCATGTAGGCCAGGATGAATTACAATTGGACAGCAATGGTTTCAAGTTGGAAAAGTTCAGATTCAGGAAGGATATAGGAAAGCACTGGTTTGGTAATAGAGTTGTGGATGAGTGGAACAAACTCCCGAGTACCGTCATAGATGCTAAGACGTTGTGTAGTTTTAAAAATGGGTTAGATAAATACATGGGGGGGTGTGGATGGGTGAGTTTGGACCTGACTAGCTTGTACTACCAGGTCAGTAGCTGTACTAATTCCTTAAGTGGAAGTGACCTGACCAGGTGGTCGGCTAGACAATTATATGAGTAGGTGCGGTTGGGTGTGAATTGGTCCTGACTAGCTTGTGCTAGGTCAGATGCAGTGCTCCTTCCTTAAGTGAATGTAACCTGACCTGGCTTAAGCCTTTGGAGATTTGGACCTGCCTCGCATGGGCCAGTAGGCCTGCTGCAGTGTTCCTTCTTTCTTATGTTCTTATGTTCTTAATAGTGATGTACTTCCAAAACCCCATCAATCCCATTTAGCGGGGTTGGTCGCGTTGTTGACTGGTCCTCGTAGAGTTGATGTGTCAGCCATTTTTAAAAGCAGTGAGGAAAAAACGGCCACTGCCCCTGATAGATTCCTTGGAGTTTTGTCGTTAGATTTGGCGTTTTCTCCTATGTTTCCCTCCTAATGTACACTGGTCAGTTAATTTGTAAGTCAGCTATTAAAACATATTCTTTTCTTATCCATTTTCTTCCCACCTTTAGCACTGAGGGAAAGAACCGTCGCTATAACCTGTCTTGTCAGTATTGAGAGTAAGCTTATTAGTCGTCATCCATGTTGATATTTTCTGTAATTCGGCATTAACAGTGTTGGCCAGTATGACTGGATTTGGGTGAGAGAAGACATACGTTGTGTCATCTGCAGATAATATGGGTTTGAGTAGTTGTGATGCATTCGGTAGGTCATTGATGTAAATGAGGAATAGGAGTGGACCCAGTACACTTCCTTGAGGGACTCCGACTGTAATTTGTTGTGTGGAAGAGTTCGCTCCATTTGTGTACACGTATTGGCTTCTGTTATTAAGGTATGACTTAAGGTAGTTGAGTTTCTGGAGAGAATTCCAGGGGTCAACGCCCCTGCGGCCCGGTCTGTGACCAGGCCTCATGTTGGACTGAGTGAGTGACCTCTTATACCATAGTGTGCTAATTTTGTGAGCAGTAAATCATGGTCGACTGTATCAAAAGCTTTGCGTAGATCAATGAAGATTCCCGGTGGGACTTCTTTCTTCTCAAGTGCGGTGTATATTAACTCTAGCATGTGTATAATGACATCATTTGTGCTCTTGTTGGTCCTGAATCCAAACTGACAGGGGTTGAGTACATTGTGTGAGACGAGGTAGGAATAGATCTGTCTATGAATTAATTTTTCGAAGATTTTAGAAAGCAGTGGTAAATTAGATATTGGTCTATAATTATTCAAGTCTGTTTGATCACCTCCTTTGTGGATCGAGGTGACCCTTGCTATTTTGAGAATTGATGGGAAGGTAGCGGTTTCAATGGATTTATTGAAGAGTGTTGCAATAATTGGTGACATTACCTGTGTAGCTTTTTTGTACATAAAAGGTGGTAAGCTGTTTATGTCTCCTGCCTTGTTTTTAAGGGTGTTGATTATGAGCGAGACTTCTATTGGGTTGGTAGGAGCTAGGAATAGTGTATTAGGGTTGTTGGACGAGTGTTCGAGCTTGGGATTTTACTCGCTAGATTCTTTCTTATGGTGGAGAAGAAAACATTAAGTCTGTTTGCTGTCTCAGTTGGTGAGAGTCGGGGTTCATCTGTTTTTTATAATTTGATGGTATTGTTCTTGGATATCTTTTTATTTCCTAGAATTGCAGATAGGATTTTCCAGGTCTTTTTCATATCACCTTTTATTTTATGTAGTCTGTTCTCATAATACAATTTTTTTGACCTTCTTATCAGGCTGGTAAGGATTGATGAGTAGCGTTTGGATTGTTCTCTGGTTATTAGACCCCTTCTGTATTGTTTTTCATATTGGTGCGTTTTGTTAATGGATTTAA
>WNWK01058713.1:0-10377 GCA_009830355.1 Cherax destructor | reverse complement strand
CCCAATTGCCTGGACAACCATTCATTTCAACTCCTCTCCTTGGCAAAATACCACATATGACAGGGTTCCCACCCTTCTTCCTAATTCTGTCTATTGCTGACCTATAGCTGCTAATCAGCTCCTCACTCCTACGTCTGCCAACATCGTTGCCTCCAGCACTGAGACAGATAATAGGATTGCTCCCATTACCTCTCATGATGTCGTCCAGACGGCTAACAATATCCTTCATCCCAGCCCCAGGATAACACACCCTCTGCCTCCTATTCCTATCCTTAAGACAAAATTCCCTATCCATAAACTTAATCTGACTATCCCCAACTAAAACAATGTTCTTACCTCGACTGGCGGTGTGCATGACGTTCTCGACGGTCTTTGTAGAGATGGTCTTCGCTGGGATGTCTTCACATTCGTCTGATAACAAGGAGAAAGAGTTGCTGGTTTTCTGGCTGTCTCCTGGACCTTCTTCAACTTCAGCTTCGTCCCTTCAGATTCGACTAGCATCCATTTGTTGGTCTGATCATCGGCGACATTGTTCCGGGGATAATCCTTGCATATACCCTTCAAACGTTGAATCTCTCTTCTAGCTTCCGTTAATTCCGCCTTCATTTGGAGATATAGCTGCTCGTAGTCGAGGGAAACCATCATCCAATCTCAGGTAGCTAATAGCGGAAGCACAGCAAAGATGGTTCAGTCCACAGAGAGTACACAAGACACGTCTTCACTGAGCTAAGAACAGGTCACCACTCAAAATAAAGAAGTGATTGACCTGGTGACCCTCGGCGCTCCAGTGGTGGATCTCAGTGTTTGACCTGGTGACCCTCGGCGCTCCTAAATAAAAGGTTAGAACCCGTGGTCAAAGAGTCTCAAAACTCAAGACCGTCGCGTTAGCCACTGGGTCAGTTAGCTTCAATTTTTTTTATATTAAAGTCCAGGGTTTATTCCCTGGACCCCGGCAATGAGAGTCGCTTCTCTCATCGCCTGGCAATGGCGATGGTATTTAGCTCGCTTAGTAGCCTCTTCACTTCTTCCTCGGTTGTATGTATTGTGTCCAACACTTTATGGCGTACCCCACCTCTCTGTTTTTCTGAAGTCCCTTCTGTCTCCTCTGTGAATACTTCTTTGAATCTCATGTTGAGCTTCTCACATACTTTGTTGTCGTTCCTTGTGATCTCTCCTTCCTTCCTAAGCCTGATTACCTAGTCCTTGACTGTTGTTTTCCTCTTGATGTGGCTGTACAATAGCTTCGGGTCAGATTTGGCTTTCGCTGCTATGTCATTTTCGTATTGTCGTTGGGCCAATATGTTGTCGTTGTCGTATTGTCGTTGGGCCAATATGTTGTCGATGTCGTATTGTCGTTGGGCCAATGAGAGGAATCGGCAAGGTGGACAGTGACCGGATTTTAAATGATGGGACACAAAAACACAGAGTTGTCAGAAAGTGGAATAGTCTGGGAAGTGATGTAGTGGAGGCAGGATCCATACATAGCTTTAAGAAAATGTATGATAAAGCCCATGGAGCAAGAAGAGTGATCTATTAGCGACCAGTGAAGAGACGGTGACAGGAGCTGTGAAACGACCCCTGCAACTACAACTAGGTGAGTACACACTTCACACACACACTCACACATACACACAACAACAATCAACTACACACACACACACACACATACACAAACAAGCACACACTCACACAATAAAACACTCACACCAATGTAATCACACTATCTCACATTTACACACCCAAACCCACAAACAGCCAAGCACAGACTCAGACACACAGACATAGACACACACAGACACACACACATACACACAGACACACACAGACACACACACACACAGGACCAAGCAGGACTTCAAAGAGACTTGGACAAGCTTGACATCTGGTCTAGCAACTGGCTTCTTGAATTTAATCCCACCAAATGCAAAGTCATGAAGATCGGAGAAGGGCAAAGAAGACCGCTGACAGAGTACAGGCTAGGTGGACAAAGGCTACAAACCTCATCAAAGGAGATAGACCTTTGGGTGAGTATAACGCCAAGCACGTCTCCGGAAACACACATCAACCAGATAACTGCCTCATCATATGGGCTACTGGCAAACCTAAGATTAGCGTTCCTTAACAAGGAATCGTTCAAGACACTGTACACCGTGTACGTCAGGCCCATACTAGAGTATGCAGCACCAGTCTGGAACCCACACCTGGTCAAGCACGTCAAAAATTTTGAGAAAGTGCAAAGGTTTGTGACAAGGCTAGTTCCACAACTCAGGGGACTGTCCTATGAAGAAAGGTTGAGGGAAATAGGAGTAACAACACTGGAGGACAGAAGGGTTAGAGGAGACATGATAACGACATATAAAATACTGCGGGGAATCGACAAGGTAGATAGTGACAGGATGTTCCAGAGAGGGAACACAGAACAAAGGGGCATAGAGTAGTCAGGAAGTGGAATAGTCTAGCGAATGATATAGTGGAGTCGGGAACCATACATAGTTTTAAGACAAAGTATGATAAAGCTCATGGAGCAGGGAGAGCAGAGACCCAGTAGCGGACAGCGAAGAGGCGGTGCCAGGGGCTGAGTCTTGAGCCCTGCAACCACAATTAGGTGAGTACACACACACACACACACACACACATACACTCATACACACACACACACACACACACACACACACTCACACACAACACACATACCAGAAACGAGTATGCACAGATAATGAGGGAGGCCCATCGACAGTACGAAAACAACATAGCATTGAAAGTTAAGTCTGACCCGAAACTGTTGTATAGCCACATTAGGAGGAAGACAACAGTCAAAGACCAGGTGATCAGGCTGAGGAAAGAAGG
The DNA here is from genome assembly GCA_009830355.1 of Cherax destructor. Lineage (NCBI taxonomy): Eukaryota > Metazoa > Arthropoda > Malacostraca > Decapoda > Parastacidae > Cherax > Cherax destructor. The sequence goes on along the minus strand of WNWK01058713.1, from coordinate 7,530 downwards.
TGGGGAACTACATGAAACGATCAAGAGGTATGTGAGGAGCTCAACACGAGATTTAAGGAAGTATTTACAGTGGAGACAGGAAGGACTCTGGGAAGACAGTACAGAGGGGGACACCAACAAGGAATATACCAACAAGTGTTGGATGACACACACACAACTTAAGAGGAGGTGAAGAAGCTGCTAAGTGATCTTGATACCTCAAGGGCGATGGGACTGGACAACATCTCCCCGTGGGTCCTTAGAGAGGGAGCAGATACGGTTTGTGTGCCACTAACCACGATCTTCAACACATCACTTGAAACTGGGCAACTACCCGATGCATAGAAGACGGTAAATGTAGTTCACACTTTTAAGAAAAGAGACAGAAACGAGGCACTAAACTATAGACCAGTGTCACTGACATGCATAGTATGAAAAGTCATGGAGAAGATTATCAGGAAGAGAGTGGTGGAGCACCTGGAACAAAACAAGATTATAAACGACAACCAGCACGGATTCATGGAAGGCAAATCCTGTGTCACAAACCTTCTGGAGTTTTATGACAAGGTAACAGAAGTAAGACACGAGAGAGAGGGGTGGGTTGACTGCATTTTCTTGGACTGCAAGAAGGCCTTCGACACAGTTCCTCACAAGAGATTAGAGCAGAAAATAGAGGATCAGGCACGTCAAGAAATTAGAGAAAGTGCAAAGGTTTGCAACAAGGCTAGTTCCAGAGCAAAGGGGAATGTCCTATGAAGAATCGGCCTGACGACACTGGAGGACAGGAGAGTTAGGGGAGACATGATAACGACATACAAAATATTGCGAGGAATAGGTATGGTGGACAGAGACAGGATGTTCCAGAGAGGGAACACAGAAACAAGGGGCCACAATTGGAAGTTGAAGACTCAGATGAGTCAAAGGGATGTTAGAAAGTATTTCTTCATCACAGAGTTGTCAGGAAGTGGAATAGTCTGGAATGTGAGGTAGTGGAGGCAGGAACCATACATAGCTTTAAGACGATGTATGATAAAGCTCATGGAGCAGGGAGAGAGAGGACCTAGTAGCGGTCAGTGAAGACGCGGGGCCAGGAGCTAAGTCTCGACCCCTGCAACCACAATTAGGTGAGTACTCACACATACGCTCACACACATACGCACACATACACACACAAACTCACAGACACTTGTATACAAAGTTTACATAATACAGAAGCTAGAATTTCCTATCAGGATAAAAAAAATAGGATCGATTGAGTGAACCTCGATCGAGACAGCTGAGAGTAAGAGTAAGAAGACAGCAGTGGAAGGAAAGAGAGACATGACAGGCAATGACAGACAGGAAATATCAGCCTCAGGTGGAGCACCAAACACAAATGCTCAGAGAACCCCCTTCAATCCTTATCACCCCATACCAACCAAACACAATAACCAGAATAAACAACACTCTACTCCCCCCTTCAGCACTAATATCACCATCACAGCAACCTTCCGTAATATCCTGCCCTGCCTTCCACACCCTTTGTCCGCACCAACCCCTCCCACCATGGGAGGGGTTGGTGTTATTCCAATGCAGATGGAATAACAAATAAGAGTTAGGAATGACAAGAACGAATAATTGAGGCATCCCTGGACATCAGAGCACTCACAGAGACAAAGCTCACAGGGATGATAACTGATGCGATCTTTTCAAATGGATATCAGATGCTGAGGAAAGACAGAGAGAGCAAAGGGGAAGGAGGAGGTCAACTGCTCATCAAAAACCAGTGGAGTTTTGAGGAAATGGTAGGAATGGACAGACGGGAAGCAGACGACTTAATTGTGCGAACACTTCAGACTGGGGGTCCAAAGGTGATGATAGCAGTGATGTACAACCCACCACTAAACAGCACGAGACCAAGACAAGAGCATGGTGAGTGCAATACAGCAATGGTGGATACACTAGCCGTAGTGGCCAGATGGGCTCACATGGGTAGGGCAAAATTACGTATCATGGGGGATGTCAATCACAAGGAGATTGAGTGAGAAAACCTAGAGCCACATGGGGGACCAGAAACTTGGAGAACTAAGATGCTGGAGACAATATTGGAAAACTTCATGCAACAACATGTTAGGGATACAACCAGAAAGAGAAGAGAGAATGTTCCAGCAAGGTTGGACCTCATATTCACCTTGTACAGTTCAAACATATTGAATATCACACATGTAAAGGCCCCTTGGCGCTAGTGATCACAACGTCCTGATTTTTGAATACCATTTGGAGTTAACAGTAGACTATGAAGCAGCACAAGAAGGATGGGAGAAGACAAACTTCAAAAGAAGACCACACAGGTATGAGGGAAAGACAGTAAATTAAATGATGGAACAAGTATCCACTAAGTGCAGGGATGCAGAGGAGAAGTTCATACTTAGGGGTAACAAAAAATGCAAAACCAGAGTGAACCCATGGTGTACCGTAAGGTGTAAAGAGGCAACAGCCAGGTGTGCTATAGTATGGAAAAAGTATAGAAGGCAAAGGATTCAAGAAAACAAGGAGTTGAGCAGAACCAGAAAGAAATATGCAGAGATAAGGAGAGAAGAGAGAGAGAGAGAGAGAGAGAGAGAGAGAGAGAGAGAGAGAGAGAGAGAGAGAGAGAGAGAGAGAGAGACCAACAGGCAATATGATAATGACATAGCATCAAAGGCAAATCTGAACCAAAGTTGTTAAACAGTCACATTAGGAGGAAAACAACAGTAAAGGACCAGGTGATCAGGATGGGGAAAGAAGGAGGGGAGCTGACAAACAGTGACCAAGAAGTATAAAGAACTTAACAAAAGATTTAGAGAATTATTTAAAGTAGAGACAGATATACTTCCTGAAAACCGAGGTGGTAGGGTCCACCAGTAAGTGATTGATATACTGCACATAACCAAGGATGAGGTGGAGAAACTGCTAGGTGAACTAGATACCTCGAAGGCGGTGAGCCCAGATAACATATCTCCTTGGGTCCTGAGAGAGGGAGCAGATGCACTTGTGTGTGCCACTAGGAGCAATCTTCAATAAATCTTTTGAAAAAAGGCAATTCCCTGAGGAGTTGGGACACTGAACTTTTTAGTATGTAAAGTCATGGAGAAGATTATAAGGAGAAGAGTGGTGGAACACATAGAAATAATTGGGCTCATACAAGACAATCTTCAGAGATGGGAAATCCTGTGTCACAAATCAACTTGAGTTTTATGACAGGGAAACAGAAGTTAGACAGAGAGAGAGGGTTGGGTACATTGCATCTTTTTGGAGTGTACGAATGCTTTTGACACAGTGCCACACAGGAGACTGGTTCAAAAATTTGAGGAGCAGGCAGGAATAGCAGGGAAAATACTTAATGAATCAAAGAATACCTGACAGGAAGGAAACAGCGATTGTTGGTACATGACGAAGTGTCAGAGTGGGTCCAGGTGTCGAGTGGGATTCGACAAAAGTCAGTCCTAGGTCCGATGCCATTTCTTGTAAATATGAATGATATGATGAAAGAGATAGATTCAGAGGTGTCCCTGTTCGCTGATGATGTGAAACTAATGTGGAGAATACAAGCGGACGGGGATTAGGAAAGATTATAAGGGGATCTGGATAGGATGGATAAAGAAGACCGCAGACGGAGTACAGGCTAGGGGATCAGAAGCTTCAAACTTCACTCAAGGAAAATGATCTTGGGGTAAGCATTATACCGAGCACATCTCCTGAGAAGAACATCAATCAAATACCCGCTGCAGCATTTGGGCGCCTAGCAAATCTGTGAATAGCATTTCGATATCTAAGTAAGAAGTCATTCGCGACACTGTACGTCACTTACATAAGACCCATAATGAAGTATGCAGCACAAGTATTGAACCCACACCTAGTCAAACACGTCAAGAATTTGGAGAAAGTGCAAAGGTTTGCAAGAAGACTAGTCCCAGAGCTGAGGGTGTATGTCTCATGAGGAGAGGTTAAGGAAACTCAACCTGATGACACTAGGTAATAGGAGGGATGGGGGAACATGATAACGATGTATAAAAAACTGAGAGGAATTGACAAGGTGGACAGAGCTAGAATGTTTCAGAGATGGGACACAGGAACAAGGGGCCACAGCTAGAAGTTGAAAATTCAGATGTTAGGAAGTATTTTTTTTAGCCTGAGAGTTATCAGGAAGTGGAATATCTGGAGAGTTAAGTAGTGGAGGTAAAATCCATACATAGTTATAAAAAGAGTTATGATAAGGCTCCAGGAGCGGGAAGAGAGTGACCCCTTGTAGTGGTTGGCGAAGAGGCAGGCGAGGAGCTGTGATTTGACCCCTGCAACCACATGAAGATGAGTACATATAGGTGATTGAGTACACACACACACACACACTCTCTCACACCTTCTCTCTCCCCACAAGCACACTCTACTCTCTCTCTATCTCTCTACCTTGTCTCTTTTGCTCCTTCCCCTTCCCATCTCCCTCTCTCTCCTTCTTTCTCTTTTCCTTCCTCCCTTCCACCCCTTTCCCTCCAGCCCCTTCCCCCTCTTTCTCCACTCCCCCTGTCCCTCTCCCCTTCTCTCTCCCCCTTAACCCCTACACTTCCCCAAACACACACACATCTACATCAAAATGGCGTCTCATAGAGGAACTCAACGGCCCAGGGGATCAGAGGAGAACGGCCAGAGTAGAGAAGAATGGATGGAAGAGCAAATGAACAGGATGGATCAAGAGTGGGAGAGCAAACTAGGTGAGGTCGCTGTAAAAATGGAGAAAAGGATGGAGGCATAGCTTTGGGTGAAATTGGAGGGGAGGCTGGAGGAGGAGAAGAAGAAATGGGAGTCACAAGTCAAAGATGCAGTAGCCAGGATAAAGGCTTTAGAATGTGAGGTAAATAGGTTGAAGAGAGTTTCAGGAGTATGGACCAGAGGGGACATTGCATCTGTAGCTGGTACACCCTTAACAAACCTGGAACCCAATGGGAAGGAAGGAGACACAACCTATGCTAAAGCCCTATCAGTCCACCAAGCAGGGCCGAGGAAGGAGGGGGAAGAGCAGCTGGGAGCTGGGGTTGTGGTGATGGGGGAGGCATGTGAAGGTAAAGAGAGGGATAGGACACATGCAGTGGCACGACCAGGCCAAGAGCTACAGGAAAACACTGGGGAAACACACAAGGACAGGCAATGGGTGGGAGGCAGAGAGGGAGAAGTCAGTGTTCATTCACGGGCTCCAGGAGAGCAAGTTAAGGACACACACTGAAAGACGGCAGGAGGAAAGACAGGAGATTGAAAACATCATCAGAGAAATAGGTGAAGAGGACATGTCTGAGATAGTAAATTTTCAGAGCATAGGGGAGTATGTGAAGGGAAGACAACGGCCGGTCAAGCTGATTCTCAAGACAGAAACAGTGCAAAGCAGGATCCTGCAAGAGAAACCACGACTGCAGGAATCCCCAACATACAAGTGGGTGTTCCTAGACTGGGACAGAACGACAGCAGCTGAGGGAGTGGAGGCAAAAGCGAAAGGAGATAGGAAGAGAGATACAGCGAGAATCGGCAGAGGGCAACCAGAGCAGGGAAGAGCAACAAGAACAAGCAAACATAGACACATCCCCAGAACCCCAAAACCAAGCACACTATCCTGACACAGACCACAATCCACACTTACAGCCCCCACCTCACACTACACTGTAGAATCCCGCAGCACTCCGCCAGGTCCCCCACCCTCACAGACCCCCCAAAACATAGTGCAGGAGAGGAAACTGAAGGTGTGGTACACCAACGCTGATGGAATAACTAATAAGTGGGAGGAGAGGCACGAAAGAGTCAGAGAGGCATCACCGGACATCATAGCCCTCACTGAAACCAAGCTCACAGGGATGATAACAGATGCCATCTTTCCATCGGGATATCAGATCCTGAGGAAAGACAGAGGGAACAGAGGGGGTGGAGGAGTGGCACTGTTGATCAAAAACTGATGGGATTTTGATGAGCTGGAGAGAGGAGACAGAGGAGAAGCAAGAGATTATATAATAGGAACGCTGTGGTCTGGAGGTCCCAAGGTGGTAAATGCAGAGATGTATAACCCACCAAAGAACAGCAGGAGGCCAAAGCAAGAGTATGATGAGAGTAACAGATCGATGGTTGACACACTGGCAGAAGCTGCCGGAAGGCGCATGCGAACAGGGCGAAGCTATTGATCATGGGTGACTTCAACCACAAGGAAATCGATTGGGAGAACTTAGAGGCACATGAGGGCCAAGAAACGTGGAGGGTTAAGATGATGGAGGTGGTACTGGAAAATCTTATGTACCAACACGTAAGGGACACTACCAGAGAGAGAGAGGGGAGGATGATCCAGCGAGACTGGACTTAGTTTTCACCCTGAGTAGCGCAGATATCGAGGACATCACACGTGAAAGACCCCTTGGGGCCAGTGATCATATGGTTTTAAGCTTCGAATACATAGTAGAGCTACAAGTGGAGGGAGAAGCAGGAAGGGCCGGACGAATGAAGCCAAACTACAAGAAAGGAGACTATGTAGGCATGAAGAACTTCCTGCATGGAGTTCAGTGGGACAGGGAGCTAGCAGGGAAGTCAGTAAACGAGATGATGGCATACATGACAGGAACAGGAATAATGAAAAAGCCAGGATGAGCCCGTGGTTCACCCAAAGGTGTAGGGAAGCCAAAACAAAGTGTGCCAGGGAATGGAAGAAGTATAGAAGGCAAAGGACCCAGGAAAATAAGGAGAGCAGTCGTAGAGCCAGAAACCAGTATGCGCAGGTGAGAAGGGAGGCCCAAAGACAATACGAGAATGACATAGCAGTGAAAGCCAAATCTGACCCAAAGCTGTTGTACAGCCACATCAGGAGGAGAACAACAGTCAAGGACCAGGTAATCAGGCTGAGGAAGGAAGGAGGGGAGGTCACAAGACATGACCGCGAAGTGTGTGAGGAGCTCAACATGAGATTCAAAGAAGTGTAGAAGGTAGAAGGGCCTCCAGATAGGCGGAGAGGTGGGGTACACCATCAGGTGTTGGACACAATACATACAACTGAGGAGGAAGTGAAGAGGCTGCTAAGCGAGCTAAATACCTCAAACGCGAAGGGGCCAGATAACATTTCTCAATGGATCCTGAGAGAGGGGGCAGAGGCGCTATGTGTACCACTAACAACAATCTTCAACAAATCCATCGAAACAGGCCGACTACCTGAGGTATGGAAAACAGCAAATATAGTCCCAATTTTTAAAAAAGGAGACAGGCATGATGTAAACAGCCTACCCAGAGGCTGTTTCAAACTGCGCGGCACTATGGTGCTGCCCTCTATAGGCCTATCAAGGTCGGGCTGGTCAGCCATGCTTCTCTCTCACTAACACGGCCTACCTCACTGAAGCAGCATCTCCCCCTACGAACTGGCTCCCGGTCCCCTCGCACTCTGTCCCCGTGTACACCTACACCTTGCCATTAATAAACTGAGTCTAGTCATCGGCCGTATTTCTGCACCTACGCTACCATTCTACTGCCCAAAGTAAGCAAGCTAAGAAGTTAGACTTAACAGTGGTGACAGCAGTG
>WNWK01058712.1:0-10377 GCA_009830355.1 Cherax destructor | reverse complement strand
TCTCTCTAAGACCCACACAACACATTTCACGCCATGTACATTTCACACTATGTACATTTCACACCACATACATTTCGTACTGTGTACATTTATTGACACTGTACATGTAACGCTGTGTATGCACTTACACAGTACGTTTACGCAGTGTTTGAGAACGGATGGTTTTGAGAAGGACTTGCCTTGTATGGGCCAGTAGGCCTGCTGCAGTGCTCCTCCGTTATGTTTACAGAGCAAGGGAAAAATACTGCTGTTCTGCTATCTTATCCTCTCACTTTTCTTCTGTTTGTAATATAAAGCGCTAAACCCGTGTGGGTCAACGGGTGGTGAGGGCTCTGTCCTCCGTCCACTGAGTTTACCTGCAGATTGTGAAAAGTAATTGAAATATATTTTGTTCTAGCAGATGTAAACTGCCTGTTAGGCTTCTCTTGAGGTTTTCCCTAGGAGGTGAGGGATGTAGAGCTTTTCTGTGAGGTTTCCTCTAGGTGGTGTATCTGTAGAGCTCTCCGTGAGGGTTTCCTCTGTAGGTGTGTCTGTAGAGCTCTGCCAGGGTTTCCTCTCACAGGTGTATCTGTAGAGCTCCTGTGTGAGGGTTTTCTCTCGTAGGTGTGTCTGTAGAGCTCCTCTGTTAGGGTTTCCTCCGTAGGTGTGCCTGTAGAGCTCCTCTGTGAGGGTTTCCTCTCGCAGGTGTGTCTGCAGAGCTCCTCTGTGAGGGTTTCCTCTCGTAGGTGTGTCTGTAGAGCTCCTGTGTGGAGGTTTCCTCTCGCAGGTGTGTCTGTAGAGCTCCTCTGTGAGGGTTTTCTCTCGCAGGTGTGTCTGTAGAGCTCCTGTGTGAGGGTTTCTCTCGCAGGTGTGTCTGTATAGCTCCTGTGTGAGGGTTTCCTCTCGTAGATGTGTCTGCAGAGCTCCTGTGTGAGGGTTTCCTCTCGCAGGTGTGTCTGCAGAGCTCCTGTGTGAGGGTTTCCTCTCGCAGGTGTGTCTGCAGAGCTCCTGTGTGAGGGTTTCCTCTCGAAGTGCAAATCCCTTCCCTCCTGGCCCTCCACTCCCTCTTGACGTCATTAGAATAAATAATAGCCGAGTATTAAAAGTAATTTCCTGGGTTATAATGATCTAATTAACCTGACTTGGTCTACGAGGACCATGTTAAAGTTAATTATGACCAGTGGTTGGACAGCACTCTGGTACACACTACATCTAGGCAGAGCATCATACAAGGTCGATCCGCTTCCCGTCCTCTTCGTAACAGTCAGTATTACACTGATGACGATGAAACAGTCAGACAAGTGAGACACACTAGAGCATGGGTGGGAACTTGCGTCCTTCTGAATGAATCAGAATGTTTCTTGAAGTTATTATAGAATAATGAACTTTTTACAAAATAGCCGACATTTAGCAGTACAGTGGACCCCGGAAAATCGAACGCCTCCCAACTCGACCTATTATGTAAGTTTATTATTGTAAGTGCTTTTGTAAGTGTATTTTGGGGGTCTGAAATGGACTAAACTAATTTATATTATTCCTTATGGGAATAAATTCGTTCGTAACAGCACTTGAACAGCATTCTGGAACAAAGAATGTTCGATTTCCGGGGTCCACTGTATATCTAATCAAAATTTCTTGAATGCGGTCTTATGAGATTACAGCTAACTTTAGTGCGGCTTTCCAATATATAAAGGTTCCCCACCCCAGCACTAGAGGAACCTTGTGACGACTTCTCAGTTCATCCTGGACTATTGTCAAGCCTGATTTCGACAATGAGGTTTTTCTTTTGTATTTTTTGGTTGTTCCAGTCACGGTGTTGTGGGTTTTCTTATGCGATGACTGTTTACGAGTCTTGTGAGTTCCAAGAAGGTTTTTCTGCCTATAACTGAAGACGAAGACACTTTGCAACGCAAGTTTCATTGGGACAACGTTTCGCTCTGCTTAGAGCTTTATTAAGATTTCATAAGTTTATCTAAGAGCGACAGGTTACCCCAGTTAAAACTCCTTGCACAAAGTCTCTCTTCCCCTTTGAGTCCATAAAGTTCTATGGGTGAAACGTTGTTATCCCAAGTAAAGCTCCTTCTATAAAGTCTCTCTTCCCTCAGCTGGTTAAATCGACACATAACAGCAACTCAACAAATGAGAATTAACTCATCTCTTGCATGACCCTCAACCTCAAACTCGTTTCCAGCAACACTGGGAAGAGGAGATTAAAAATAAATGTTATGCTTCTTTTCAGACATTGAAGCTGAAAATTCTGAGGCTGGAAGCTTGGGAATTTTCTCTCAAGCGGTTTATTTAATAATCAAGTCGCCCACTATTGAAATATTTAAATCATTTTTATTATTATCAATTGTCAATTGATATTAATTATTTGTCATCATCTGTCGTCTGTCAGGAAGAAAAGAAAGAGAGAGAGAGAGAGAGAGAGAGAGAGAGAGAGAGAGAGAGAGAGAGAGAGAGAGAGAGAGAATACCAGAAGGGGATTTAAATCATCCGGATTCCCAAATTGTGACAAATTAAATTCGGGGCGCTCTTGGCATGAAAGTAGGGGCGAGAGAGTCGACTTTGGCCTCACCTGTTGCGAGGTTCTCGACGGTAAGGTTGTTGGTGCTTAGCTTTTTATTACCCAAACATAAAGCAAAGACTCAGGGGCCGCGGGTCGTAAGTGTTTACCAAGAAGGTCACATTTGTGCATTTGTCTTTACTGCAAATGTGACCTGTGAGTGTGTTGTGTGTGTTGACGAGTGTTGTTGGTGTCTCTTGGCGTGCAATGGTGTGTGAAAAGCAATGCAAAATATCTAAAAAGGTAAAATAAAAGATGTTGGTAAATCTAAGTATTCGAGAGCTGTAACAGCTGATCATCAGCTGTTGAGAGGCAATATCAGCTGTTTTAGAAATGTAGAGATGCAGTACCAAGTATCATTTGTGGTAGAGACGCAACACTAGTTCATCAGGAGAGGTAGAGCAGCAGCTGATCCAGAGAGGAAGGATGCAACATTAGATGAACAGGAGATAAAGAGGTGTAACAATCTGATAAGGAGAGGTAAATTTACAGCATCAGCTGATCAAGGAAGATGCATCATCAACTGATACGGAGAAGCTGACATACAACGGCAGCATCTGTAGATTCACAACAGGTTTTCTATTAAGCCTCCAGACTGAGGGACTGACCTCCTCAAATACTATTTCTCCAAAGTTGATGGACTGATTACATCTACACCTGCTGCCTCTATATTTGACTGAATAAGCCTACTGTGTAGGCGAAACGTTTTAATAATAAAGATATTCAACTGTTCCACATGTGTCTTAATCAACTTATCGGTATTTAATACCATTGTCAACATAACTCTAAAGTGTGGAAGATGTCACAACTAACTAGAAGACGAAGACAAGATACTTTCGTGCAGTCGTTACGATCTCAATACATGATCTAGATGAGAGGTTTCAAACCTTTTCTATGCTCGCCCCTCCTGGGAAATGTTTGATTAATGTTGCACCCTACAAAAGTAATATCACATTTGAAGAAGTCATATTTAAAAAAAATTAATTACAAATTGAACTAAATGCAGTACTGCGGGTGAACAAATTGAACTCAAAGAATAATCTTTTAATTCAGGGCATTAAATGCAAATATAAATTGTACGATTAGAAAAGTTTTTGGGTACAATAAACGGAATTGTGCTTTTCATTGGGACTCTCCGTCGCCCCCCGTGAAGTACCATCTCGCACCCCAAGTTGGGAACCCCTAAGCTAGATGAGCAAGTGTGTATACTCTTCTGCCCTCAGCACGATCCGAGTCTTAGCCATCACGGCGATTGCCGGGGCGTCACGAGGTGACTCCATCCACTTCCGCAAATGGCGTCCTCAAGCAGACACGCGTTAAGCTTCTCCAGTCTATTTTATGTTAATTGTTTTGTGTGTGTCCTTAATGACCGCGGCTGAGCGCTCCCAAATGTTGTATATTTCAGCTAACGTTTGGACTTTCTTAAAATAGAATTGTAATTTTCGTTGGACTCTAATTTGCCCACATAAACAGCGGATATATTTTATGCAAATCCTAAAGTTTACTTAGAACTTTACCTCCTTGTGTGGAAAGCAAATAATACACTTTTGTTTTACACTTTTCTTTGGTAAGGATAATTGTTCTCTTTGTCACTTTCGTAAAGCTAGCCATGGTCATTTTGCACTATCATCCGAGGTCAGCGTGAGCAGCTGTGACCATAGTTTAACACAGACAGCATTATTCAGGCCTTGGATCATACTGACGGTGTCATCCAGGGCCACAGAGGGTTGCTGTGGCTCATATCATTTCTGCTAGTATAGTTCTGGGCCACAGTGAACTGCTGTGTCCACAGATCATGTCCTGGTGCCGTGTGGCAACGGCAAGATAATCCTAACCTAACATGAACCCAAACACAACATTGCACTATACTGCATTTAGTTTCGCTGAAATATAATTTTAAAAGGGTTGAGCTGCACGGAAGCTAACACACACACACACACACACACACACACACACACACTGAGCCAGGAGCTGTGACTCGACCGATGCCACCACAGATAGGTGCGTACACAACTAACACCACTTTATAAAATTTACAAATTCACGCACCACGCAACACAAAGAAGTCACAAGCCTCCACAATCACAAACACTTACCCAAAACATAAAGCGTCAGACAAAGCGCACACAGGCATCAACAGGACATTCTTAAAGCAAGAAAGGTACATAAGATGCTTTTACCTGAAGGTTGAAAGTTTAGTAGTGCAGCAAAATACAGTGCGTTGGCAAACTGTGTTTACTGCAGGGAAGAAAAACAGAACTTACTGTGGACTGGAAGGTCGTTAAGTGAGGGAGGGTAAAACAGAACTTACCGTGGACAGGATGGTCGTTCAAAGGGGAGGGGAGGTTGAGGAGAAACAGTACCCATTATGAACTGGAAGGTCATTAAGCGAGGAGGGAAGTTGAACAGTCCCTTCCTTCATCTGGAAGGTCGTTAAGCGGGGGAAGGGGAGGCGAAACAGTACCAACCTGGTCTTCAAGGTCGTTAAGTGGGGTAAAGGAAACAGGACCACCCTCGGTCTGCAAAGTCTTCATGTGGGAGTACGGAGGTGAGACGACATGTCTTTATCAGTAGTTATTGAGAAAGCAGAAAATAGAAGGCTAGAGTGAAGAATGTGTCGCTGAAATAAGAACATAGAAAATAAGAAAGGAGGAACACTTAAGAAGGCCTAATGACCCATACAAGGCAGATCCTTCAAATGATCCTGAGTGTCACTGAAATTAATAAAAATGTGCAGCTGAAATGAAGTACAATGTGCAGATGTGTAGCTGAATTCAAGAAGAATGTGTGGCTGAGATAAGCTGCAATGTTTGCCTAAATATGATAAAAAATATATAATTTAAAGTTACAGGAATAGTTAGCTGTATTTCATTAGAATTTTTAACTGAAGTTTGTTCTAATATTTATCTAACTTTCGCTGGAGTGGGCAGGCTTGGTGATCTCGTGCGCCCAGTTAAGAATGCTCCATGTAAATATTTTTCAAATGCTTCAGAAATTTTCATTTCAAGTTTCCTGGCATTCCACAAGCCTTGCTGGAATTTAAAAATGTTTTGACCACTAAATCTTTCACGTGTGTGTGTATTCACCAATTGTACTCACCTAATTGTGGTTGCAGGGGTCGATTCACAGCTCCTGGCCTTGCCTTCACTGGTCGCTTCTAGGTCACTCCCTGCTCCGTGAGCTTTATCATATCTCTTCTTGTGTGCGAAATATATATATATATATATATATATATATATATATATATATATATATATATATATTTTATATATATATATATATATATATATATATGTGTCGATTAGGTAAAACTTGCGTTTTTGGCTTAAATAGCAACGCTCACCTTGCCATATAAGACAAGTGAAAATTTGTGTATACAATAATTTCGCCAAAATCATTCTGAACATAACAAAAAAATATATTTCATTGTTTGTTTATTATTAAATTAATGTTAACGTATCTAAATATATTTAGTTGGGTTAGGCTAAATTAAATTGCGCTTGTTGTAATAAGGTTAGGTAGGTTTTCAAAGTTTCTCTTGGTACAAAATTATAAATTCTTACATTAACATAAATGAAAAAAATATATCTTTAAACGTATAAGAGAAAATTTTAGAAAGGACTTAATTTTAGATGAGTTCTTGCTAATTGACCAGTTTTACCTAATCGTACGAAAATATATATATATATATATATATATATATATATATATATATATATATATAATGTATAATATATACAGAAAGAAAAGAAGAGAGAGAGAGAGATAAAACTAAAAACATTGTTCTTAGGTGTTAGCTTTGATTATTTTGATAAATACAGGAAATACGAGGACAATCGATAATGATGATGATAGTGATGGTGATGCTGGGATACCGATGGTGATGTTGACGGTAATGATGATGATGATGACTCAGCAACCGACGCGTCAGTAACCATCGTAAACAACATCTTGTATTCGTCGATGTATTAAACTGTCCAACATCATCCTGCGAGATGTCAGTGGGACGCATGCCTCACGCCGTGTCTGGCGACCCTCACCACTATGCCATCAGGACACAAGAGTCACAGTGGCGACCCCCTTCCCCATGTCCCACAACTCGTTAAGTGAAACGATGCAGTGCCTCCCCCCTCGCCCCCTCGGCCCCCTCCTCCTCGTCCCCTTGCATTGTGTCGTTAATTACGTTTGATGTTGGTCGGCTATAATGAGGTAGTTAAACCTCGCAGTCGGGCTACTCACTTTTTGTGGGGGGAGGGGTTTCGTTCAACTGGGGGTCAGAATACAATGACACCATTATGGCAGCATGGCCGGAAGGCCGAGACAAATGACTAAAAAAAAAAAAATCTTCAAACTTAAAATTGTGATTCTTTCTCACGTTGTCCGCAGTTCACTGACTTTTTTTTTTTTTTTTTTTAACCCGTTTTGAACCGTACGTTTTCCATTGTTACCGCCCTTCCCAGCGCATTTCGTCCGTCACGTGCATCTTTGACGCATGTGTTTTTAAAAGCACAGTCGCAATAACTGGGATTTTGTTTTTATTTATTTTGCTCCTAGGTGTAGATTTGTTTATTTTTTCTTTTGTTATTGACGTGTTGTTCATCACGTGTAAAGCTCTTGTTTTACTATGTTCTAGTGAGTTATGAAGCGAATCTTCTCATGGAGAACATTGTTCATGTAGGGGAAAATGTGAGAAGCTCCACGCATTGTACGTCAAAACATGCTTGGTGAGACGCAATGCGTCTGGCCATGGGAGTTTCTATGACAAACACTCGTATTAGATGCTCGAGGCGTTTCTATGATGATGATGATGATGATGATGATGATGATGATGGGTTAAACATATGGGAGGTATACAGAGCCAGGCCCAAGGAAGGGAAAGCAGGTTTAATCCCTTGAATCAAAAACCCTTAACCCCCATCAAGGCACTTCCCCCGACGGAACGATGCCAAACTCATCGTTAAAGAAAAGACTGGGGAAGGAGGAAGAGGAAAAGGAAGAGAAGAAGGATCAGAAAAAGGATGAGGAGAAGGAGGGGGCAGGAGTCTTTCAGACACCTAACACTACACAATAAATCTGGGTGCCATCAGTATCACTTATCTCCTAGTACAATTCCTTCTACATAACCTGACCTTACTTGGAGTACATGTGGTAAACATGTTACCCTATTAAGCCTGATAAAACTTTCAATGGACGAAACATCGTCTTCAAAATAGTTTTTTAAGAGTTTTGCTTCTGTGAAACAATTGTTGCGTCAAAACCAACTATCGGCAAAATTTAAAATATATTTCGAAAGACCAGTTTGGATCACCAACCAATTTTATAAAGGAAATATCAGGCAAATTTTCTGGGAGCAACATCTGCAATATCCTTCCAAAACGTTGATATATTCACTAAGATTGTATGTTTTGCTCACAGAGCGTAAGTGAAGAATCCCCGAAGGAACTCCACAACACTCAGCTCACATTAGCGTTCTTCAAGGAGCCTCTCTTCCGGCCGGTTTAAACCAAAAGGAATCTGTCGTTGTCCTGTCTCGTCGACTGAGATAATCCTGCTGTGACAGAAGGAACGTGTTAGCGTTTGACGGAGCGTCGCCACTATGAGGCCCGACCATGTCAGCGTCTGGGTAAAAAAACCCCAGGCGAAGTGGCGTTGTTCCATCAGTGTGGGGTTTCGTAATCGACGTAACATATTGTTGATGATGTACAATACAGACAAGTTGATAAACAAATCAAAAGAGGCAACACCGGGGGGTTTTTAAAGGGGGAAATTTTTTTTATCTGCAAAAAAAGGGAAGCCACTGGTTGTATTAATATTGGTAGAATTACCGACAATATTTTAAGAAAAAGGACACAAATGCAACTAATGTCTTGAAAAAGCTTCTGGAGACGAAACGTTGCCACAATAAAATGTCACATTAGTTGCATTTGTGCCCTTTTTACTTAACAAGCCACTGGTTGGCCACTGGTTGGCCACTGGTGCTGCACAGGTGTCTGATCCATCAACCTGTCAGTTCTCTGAGCCAGTTATCAACGATCTTTTATCAACAATAAAAGATCGCCAGGTTCGCAAATGTGTCTAGTTTATAAACCCAACCTAAAAAAAGAGAGAGAATGCAAACATTCACTCTAATACTCAGTGGTTGCGATTCCTGAAGTATAATTTAAATACTGACTGTCTTACAAATTTAAGGGGGAAACGAAAAAATGTTTCATTTACCCCCGGGAAAAAACTAGCGCTTAAGTTTTTAAATGCTGACAGGATGATATTGACGTTTGACGACGACGTGGAGGAACCGGAGTAGTTATCATATATATAAATAAGATCTTGCTAGATAATTTGCAAATTCTGAATCTACTTTTTTCAAAAGAATATAAGATTTAAAATAAAAATTTTAATTTCTTTATTATGTATGTACTCACCTTGTGTGCTCTGTGTACTCGCATTACCGTGTTGTATATGGACTTCAAAATAGTGTGTTTGTACTCACGCCCAGGTGATGTGAACAAATGTCTAAATACGGTTTATGTACTCAAGTCCAAGTGCTGTTTTTTCTCACGTTCAAGTAACTCACAAGTACTCAATGCCTTTAAATTTTTTATTGTTTTTAATTAAAATCCCGGGAGTAATGCGAAAAAATATCATTCCAGGAGAACGTCCCAAAGGGAAATGTAGCAACTCAACCCCCCTCGGATAATAATCGTTGCCCCTTTCCCCCCCAGGACGCCTCTGTATGACCCCTACAAGTTTAGCGCTTCCCCATGAATATAATAATGATCCCAAAATCCCCTTCAGTGGGTCATTGGGGTTTTTAATACATAATTTCTCCTGCAAAAGGGAAATTTCACTTTGCTCTGTATTTACCCTTGAGCATGCAAGGGGGGTAGGGGGCTGCCCTTTTTGCTCCCGGGCTTTATCAAGTCATGACTTGATAAAAATCTCCTAAACGAAACGTCTTCTTTCATAAGGATTTAATCTGGACCAAGTTTCGGCCTGGGAAACCCTTTTCGCTAAGCGTTTGGCCGCTTTCGATTTTTAAAATCCCAAACCCTTGCCCCTTTTCATTGTTTCCCGGGAAACCACTGAACAAACGTAGCAGCCATTCCAACTTTTTTTCCTGACTGTTTTCTGACTTTTAGTCGTTATCTCTCATCCGTGGTTTTTTTTTTTTTTTTTTTTCTTTTATTTTTTTTTTTCCTCACTGAGTATTGCCCCCTTTTCCCCCGGGAGATGCGCTGAGGCTAGTTAGGTGATCCTGATCCTAGGAATTGGGGCTATCCTCAATCTGATTATTTCCGCCTCTTTCTTTAACCATTAAGGATTTAGTTCCTTTCCATAAATGTTGATGATGATAATAATAATAATAATAATAATAATAATTTAAAAATAATAACAAAAAAATAATAATAATAATAATAATAATAATAATAATAATAAAATGGTCACAGCCGGGCTGCGGGGGCTGGACCCCGAAACCCCTCCGGGTTGCTTGTCCAAAATTCCTCTTAATAGAGCTCGTTTTGCTCGTCCCCCGGAGAAAATTTATGTCTCCATTTCATCATCAACATTCCCAAATTTCCCAGAGATATTCCCCCATCTCTCTCCCCAAAACTTCTTCCCCTTTTATCATTCCCCAGTTTTTTCCCCTTTGACCATTTTTTTTCCCTCTTTTAAACCCCTTTACCACTTTTTTTTTTACTCTTTTTAATTTTTTTTACACATGCCATTCACAAAAAAAAAGAAACCTCATGACGACTTTTCGGTCAGTACTGTGAAATTTTTTCTCTATATTTTTCCATTATTTTTTTCATTTATCACAATTTTTTACATTACTA
>WNWK01058711.1:0-10378 GCA_009830355.1 Cherax destructor | reverse complement strand
CATAAATGTTCGAGTTTGGAGATGAACAAACCGGGGGACCACTGTACAGTGGTCCCTCGATTTCGTACCCCCCAAAATCGTACAATTATGTAAGTATAATATTGTAAGTGCTTGGGGAAGGTTTTTTGGGGTCAAAAATGACAAAATCTTTTTTTTAAGGGAGTAAATTGGGTTTGGGTAAGGGCATTGGGGCAGGCTTCGGGAGTGAATTTTTTACGTCCCCCGGGGACCACTGTATTTTAAATTTTTTTTTTTGCTGAAACGAAAAAAAAAATATTAAAAAATGGGAATTTGTTTGGTTCGAAAATACAGTGGTCCCTGGTTTTTTTCATCCCCAAATTTCGAACATTTATGTAAGTGTTTTTCGTGGGTGTTTTCAATTTGTTTTTTGGGGGGTCTAAAATAGACTAACCACGTGACATTATTTTTTAAGGAAGTAAATTCCCGGTAATGGCACTTGAGCAGCATTCGGCAATTTTGGGAAAACCAAAGGGACCACTGAAAAATTATTACTGGTGTTATGAGCCGCCACTGGTGGGTCATGATATTACAATACAGAATTATCTGTATACATTGTACATGTACTTGTAGAAATAAAGTTTTTTTTTTCCACCCAAAGCCCCGTCCCCCACCGAGGCGGGGTGCCCCAAAATGAAAGAAAATCCCCACTGGAGGCAGTGGAATGTCATGTCTGGGGGTCAATGTGGGTTAAATATAATGCAGAGAATTCGGAGTTTGGAAATTAGGAGGGGGGGATTAAAAAACGATTGCCCAAGAGAGCTGGGGGAGGGTTGTTGAGGTGGTTTGGACATGTAGAGAAAGGGAACGGACAGAGTGACCCGGGGTGTATAAATCTGTAGTGGAGGGGAAAAAGGGGGGGAGGGGCCGGCCTAGGAAAGGTTGGGGGAGGGGTAAAGGAAGTTTTGTGTGCGAGGGCTTGGACTTTCCCGCAAGCATGTGTGGCGATTTGATAAAAGGGGAATGGAGGCATATGGTTTTTTAAAACTTGACGTGCTGTTGGAGTGTAACAAAATAACATTTATGAGAAGGGGTTCAGGGAAACCGGGAGGCCCGGGCTTGAGTTCTGGAGATGGGAAGTACAGTGCCGGGACTCTGAAGGGGGGGGGGTTTAATGTTGGTTTTTTAACTGTAGTGTAAAACACCCCTCTGGGAAGACAGTGATGGGTGAATGATGATGAAAATTTTCTTTTTTTTCCACCCTGGGGCCTTTTGGGGGGAAACGGCCAGTGTTAATAAAAAAAAAATTTTTTTTTTCTTGTTCTTGTTTTTTTATTATTATTATTATTATTATTATTATTATTATTATTATTATTATTATTTTCCAGGGTAAAAACCTTGACAAATCAGACACATTTGCTGGCAAGCTTCGTGTTGGTGAACTAATACACTTGACTGTCATGTTTATGACAAGGTAAGACATTACAGGTGTGAATCACAATACACAGATAAACCGCACACAGGCGAGAGACTTATGACAATGTTTTGTCCGACTGGACCATTTACAAGTCACAGTGTGACTTTTGTAAATGGTCCAAGTTGACAGAAATGTTCATAACCTTTCTCTCTCTTCTGTGTGCGGGTTATTGTGTATTGTTGCAGTCATGGTATTGTGCCTTTTGTTGTTTGTGAATCACAATCTGATGTTCATTTATCTTTTCTGGTTTAAACATTAAATTTTTTGTTATACCTCAATTCCTAGCAATTGTTTTTTTTCTGTTTTAATAATTTTCACTGAAATTGCTTTTCATGGAGCAAAAATTGAACATCCAGGTTAGTGAAGTTATTCTATAACTTGCTCTCCATTTACATACCATATTTTATGGAGTCGATGATGCTACTTTTTTCCCAAAATAAGTCTCGAAAATTTACGCAGCATCTTGGAGGCTGAAGTACATACCATTCATCTTTTTTTTTTTTCAAAAATTTAGCCACTGGAGTGTCTTGTTCACCGTAAAATACGATTACCTTAATACGTATACAGTAAGTCCAACTTACAAACATATTGAGAATCTAATGCATTGTGGATAATATCATTATTACAGTGGTCCCTCGGTTTTCGTGCATCTTCAAACTCAAACATTTATGTAAGTGTATTTTCGTAAGTGCTGTTGCAAGTGTATTTTTGGGGGTCTGAAATAGACTAACCTACGTGACATTATTTCTTAAGGAAGTAAATTCGTTCGGTAATGGCACTTGAGCAGCATTCTGGAACGAATTTTCGGCGAAAACCGAGGGATCACTGTATATCATTATTGTGTATACAGTATCATTATTATACACAATTCAGAAGGTCCCCAATGTGTTCGTAAGTTGAGGACTTTACTGTACTGTGGAAACTTGTTAAGGTGACTAGTGGGGTGCCATAAGCATCAGTGACTACTTTAACAGTGTTTTTAATTTATTTAAATGATTACGGTCATTAAATGTGATAAAAAAAAATTAACTCTGACCATTCATGAATGAGATACTTGTACAATACTTAGGTGCCTTTATTTTGGAATCATTTTGCCAGCCAGTGGCTTCCTCAGTCCAGTACAGAGAATGGTGGAGGATGAGAAGGAGTTTGAGGTAATTAGTCCCTCAGCATGATATTCATGTTATAAGACTGAGGTAATTAGTCCCTCAGCCTGGCATTCATGTTATCAGATTGATGGACTGATTACATCAACTTCAGGCTGAGGGACTGATTACCTCAAACTCTGTTTGACCTTTCACCATTCTCTCTGTACTGGACTGAGGAAGCCACTGGCTGGCAAAATGTTTCCACAATAAAAATACCCAAATGTTGCATAAATGTCTAATTCATAAACTTGATGGTGTTCTGAACCTCTTATCTACAAAGGTAGGGGTAACCCAAAAATGAAAACACATTCACCATCATTCATTCAATCTGTACTTCTGATGAAGAAGTTCAGTATTTCAATATCTGCAAATAGTGACAAACTTTTAAGATTCGATAGAAAATATAAATGATTGTAAAAATATGAACAATAAGATTTGAATGTTCTAAGTACAGTAAACCCTCCACTGAATGGATGTCCATTTAATCCTTAAACTGTCCATATGTAGATCTACATTCACATGCGTAGCACTCCGAACTTAGATCTACGTTCGATTTTACATGCTTTCTTATTAAAAAAAACGTAGATCTACGTTCGGAGCGCTATGCACGTGAACATAGATCTATGTTTGGACAGTTTAAGGGTTAATGGACATGGGAATGTGGAACGAAATCCATTGGGTCAGTAGATTTGGAAATGATGTATAAAAGTCTTTTAGTCAAAGAATTGTTCATTATTGTTTCAATCATGGCATAATTGACATTACCGGAAACCCGATCCCTCAGTTAGTTCGTTAAATAGAGAATTCACTGTAGATTTACAGTAATAAAAATAAAATAGAGAGTTCACTGTAGATTTAATGAATAACTGATTACAAAATTCATTTCAGTTATTTTCAAGGAAGTATTTAGCTGTATTATTTAGGCATTTTTTCTTAGCTTTGACTTGAATTCAGTTAGTATGTTACACTTTTATTTCATCTGGTATGTTATTCCACATTTTTGGCTCTTTAATTTGCATAATATTCCTGTAGAGTTTCAAATGAACGCATGGAAAATCAAAGAAGTTACTTTGGGTTAGGTTAGTTTAGGTTATGTTTCATTAGGTTAGGTTAGGTTACATTACGTTAGGTTACATAACGTTAGGTTAGGTTACATTTGGTTAGGTTAGGTTAGATTAGGGTAGGTTGCATTAGGTTAGGTTACATTACGTTAGGTTAGGTTACATTTGGTTAGGTTAGGTTAGATTCATCAGGAAATAGAACTATTTCCTGATGCAGGTCTTAGTCATATGATGACCCACAGCTGGAGCTTTTGGTCATCGGACCGAGGCCTTCCACTGGCCTAGCCCTTTAAAATGAAGGTCATTTGTGTTTGTGTCTTGATGCCTGTGTATTGTGGTATAGTGTTGTGTCTTAAGTCGTGATCAGCATTAAAGTGTTGTGTCTTGAAGATGTAGAGTGAACACTAGTATGAATGGCTTTAATATTTACACGGTGTTGGGACTTAAATAATGTCTTATAGTTAGAGTTTGTTCTCCATGGGGAAGTGGAACAGAATTCTTCCTCTGTAAGCCATGCGTGTCGTAAGAGGCGACTAAAATGCCTGGAGCAAGGGGCTAGTAACCCCTTCTCCTGTATATATTACTAAATGTAAAAGGAGAAACTTTCGTTTTTTCCTTTTGGGCCACCCCGCTTCGGTGGGAAACGGCCGACGTGTTGAAAGAAAGAAGAAGTTAGAGTTTGTGATGGTTCTGATAGCTAGCTTTTGTTGAGGTGGTGGGTTTATGATGGTTCTGATAGCTAGCTTTTGTTGAGGTGGTGGGTTTATGATGGTTCTGATAGCTACCTTTTGTTGAGGTGGTGAGTTTATGATGGTTCTGATAGCTAGTTTTTGTTGAGGTGGTGGAGTTTTATAGCAGTGGTTTTTTTCTGATAGCTAGCTTTTGTTGATTTTTAGGGTTTTGAGGTTTAGGGGGATGGGTTCTGATAGCTAGCTTTTGTTGAGGTGGTGGGTTTTATGATGGTTCTGATAGCTGCTTTTGTTGAGGTGGTGGGTTTATGATGGTTCTGATAGCTGGGGGGGGGCTATTTTTGTTGAGGTGGTGAGTTTATGATGGTTCTGATAGCTAGCTTTTGTTGAGGTGGGTTTATGATGGTTCTGATAGCTAACTTTTGTTGAGGTGGTGGGTTTATGATGGTTCTGATAGCTAGCTTTTGTTGAGGTGGTGAGTTATCACAACCTCAGGTTCAATGGCCTGTTAACCTGAGTGTGAAGGGAGCTTGGAGCAAAGAAACACAGTAGAGATGTATTGAAATTGTATTTCCTTCAAAAAATCAGTTAGATTAATTCCAGACTTTTGTCTTTTCCTTCACCAAGTAATTGTGATTATATAAGACTTTTGTCTTTTCCTTCACAAGTATAACCAAGTGCTATTTACACATATGTACACTATATAAAGGAGTAGTGTTTAGTGCACGCCACAGTTGTCTAGGCTAAGCAGCAGCCAAAAGACAGACAATTTTCCCCACAACCAGTTCTATGCAGGAATTCCAATGACAAACCGCGAGTGGTAACCACGTCACCTTGTCATTGTTAACCTCGCATTTTAATTGGCTGAACCGAGTCGTTGATTTGATGATGGGGCCCCATCACCAAACCCTTAACGATGGTTCGCTGGTTGGAGGAGCCTATGTGGGTGTGTTTTAACATGCTCCGAATAAAGGTTACATACTCTTTGCATGCAACCCCCCCACCCCAAGGGGGCTAGGACTAAGGCTTCCACCTCAAATGGGTAGAGTGCCACCATGGCACATTATAATAATGGGACCCCCTTTTCCCTCAACCTCCGCTCATTAGTTAGCTAAAATTTTCAGACATAAATCCCGCTTTAAACTTAAAAGTGAGACAGAGACGGGAGGGCTGCATGGTCCCTAGTTTTTTATGGTTCTTAGCTGCTTTTGTTGGGGGGTGGGTTTATGATGGTTCTGATGCTGCTTTTGTTGGGGGGGTTTATGATGGTTCTGATGCTAGCTTTTGTTGAGGTGGTGGGTTTATGATGGTTCTGATGCTAGCTTTTGTTGAGGAGGTGGGTTTATGATGGTTCTGATAGCTAGCTTTTGTTGAGGTGGTGGGTTTATGATGGTTCTGATAGCTAGCTTTTGTTGAGGAGGTGGGTTTTTATGATGGTTCTGATAGCTAGCTTTTGTTGAGGAGGTGGGTTTATGATGGTTCTGATACTGGGTTTTGTTGAGGGGTGGGTTTATGATGGGTTTTATAGCTAGCTTTTGTTAGGGGGTGGGTTTATGATGGTTCTGATAGCTAGCTTTTGTTGAGGAGGTGGGTTTATGATGGTTCTGATAGCTAGCTTTTGTTGAGGAGGGGTTATGTATTAAGTTGTGGCTTGATATTCCAGGATGAAGTGAAGCACACTAGATTTTCTTTGCAAATTGTGGATCAGTTGTAAATTTTAGAGTCATGGTTTTTTGACATATTCTTTATAACTTGGAAGTTCAGTGTTCACATTAGTATTTATAACTTCATATATTTATTTAACATATGATGAAAACAGGTGTCAAGTGACAACTGCCAGTGGTATGCAGCTTTGAGCATCAAAAGAGCCTCCGGAAGAACTAATTACCCCGGCGGTTCCACGCGTCATTAACCAGAATGGCTATGTGTCGGAACTAGATCCTGGGAAAGGTGTCATTCTCTTTGACTTTTTACGAAGAGGTATGTATGCATTTCTCCATGGGGAGATGGAACAGAATTCTTCCACTGTAAGCCATGCATGACGTAAGAGGCGATTGAAATGCTGGGAGCAAGGGCTAGTAACCCCTTCTCCCCGTATACATAACTAGATCTAAAGAGAAACTTTCGTTTTTTCATTTTAGGTCACCCTACCTCCCGTGGGATACGGCCGGTTCTTGAACACAAAATGTATGTGTTTATAATGGAGAAGTGTTTACATAAATGGTTTAGAAAGTCAACAAACTGATGATTGAGACACTTTGGCAACATTTGGGGATCTTTATTCTGGCAACATTTTGTCAGCCGGTGGCTCTTCAGTCCAGTACTAAAAAAAAGTTGCCAAAGTGACTCAGTCGTCAATGTGTTTACAGTTTCTTATATCTTCACATTATCTGCAGCAAGTGTGTGATCGATCAGACTGTGATAGCTGAGTTACAGCCTGGTCAGCAAGAAACTGTGGCTTCAGATCAGCCAGAGAGGTCAAAAGAATCCTTGAAAGTGCTCACAGAATTTAAAATATACAGTGGTACCCCGAGTTTCGGCCGCCTCCCAACTCAAACAATTATGTAAGTGTATTATTGTAAGTGCTTTTGTAAGTGTATTTTTGGGGGTCTGAAACGGACTAATCTAATTTACATTATTCCTTTTGGGAACAAATTCGTTCGTTAATGGCACTTGAACAGCCTTCTGGATCGAATTATGGCCGAAACTCGTCGTACCACTGTATTTTTATAATGCTATAGTTTAATATGTGTCCTTTCATAGGAGAATATCTTGTACGAGTTTCATTACGATCAGTCAGTTAGTCTCCTTGATATAAATGTAAGAACGGCCACCCCCCCACCTCTTGAAAAACATGCTTATAAAATAATATTTCTATAAATATTATATAACATATTATTTATATATTATTTATTCAACTGAGTGGTTAGACATATTTATATAATTTTTTTGCATTAGTGATGTTTTGACACAAGACCTGGCCTTTGCTTTATGGCAGCACCAGTGGGCCTTGACTGGACTGTGCCATGACTGGACTTGTACAGAAAAGTTTGCATAACTTTTAAGTCAGTGATGGACCATCATGATGATGGTCCATCACAGACCAAAATACAGTGGTACCCCAAGTTTCGTACAGCTCCCAACTCGAACAATTATGTAAGTGTATTATTGTAAGTGCTTTTGTAAGTGTATTTTTGGGGTCTGAAACAAATTCGTTCGGTAACGGCACTCGAACAGCCTTCTGAAACGAATAAAGTACGAAACTCGGGGTACCACTGTACTGTCAAATTATTCACCTCTAAATTGTGGGTTGTGAATTATCAAATATTAATTTATCTATGGCTTGCAATGTTTCAGTTTCTCTATAATGATACAATGGCTG
Source organism: Cherax destructor (assembly GCA_009830355.1). NCBI lineage: Eukaryota > Metazoa > Arthropoda > Malacostraca > Decapoda > Parastacidae > Cherax > Cherax destructor. The sequence continues at coordinate 2,663 of WNWK01058711.1, read as the reverse complement.
GAATTATATTTCAGTTGTATCTACCAGAAGGTATTACAGCTCTTAAGTGAATGGTATTTAAAAAATTGAACAGTAATTGGTAAGTGCTTTTTGTGAGATTTGTTACAGTGATGCCTCTTCATCTGCTGGTATTGTTTTTGTAACACATCGGCCATTTCCCACCTAGGCAGGTGACCTGAAAAAGAAGAAACATTTTCATCATCACTCACTCCATCACTGTCTTGCCAGAGGTGTGCCGATACTACAGATTAAAAACTGCAACATATCAACACCCCTTCCTTCAGACTGCAGGCACTGTACTTCCCACCTCCAGGACTCAAGTCTCCTTGAATCCCTTCATAAATGTTACCTTGCTCACACTCCAACAGCATGTCAAGTCATTAACCCTTTCAGGGTCCAAGGGGGGTCTCCGAAACTCGTTCTCAGGGTCCAAGAATTTAAAAAAAAAAAAAAAAATTTTTTCTTATGAAATGATAGAGAATCTTTTTCCGATCATAACGCCACAAAAATTATGAAATTTGATTGAAAACTAACGGAATTATGCTTTCGGAAGTTAGCGCACATACCTACGCATCGGCGATTTCGCCCACTTTGGACTCTATTTTCGGCAAATTCCAATGTTTCAGGCAACTAAAATTATAGCTATTTCGCTAGAACTCCATTTCTCCTATCGATTGAGTACAAGAAACCGCCTATTTACCTATTACAACTACCCAAAATAGTGGTCAGAAAATGGCAATTTGGCCAATTTCACACAAATTTCAAACGATGCCAATTTCAAAATAGGGTCCAGAATAAACAAGGCAGATATTCCTGACACTAAAATAACGTCTTCTCTGTTCATTAGTCACGTTTCCAGGCCCCTCTTACATTACTTTTGCTTTAGATTTTGAATTTTTATTCTCACAAAAAAATAGAAGATTTACTGTTATGTATACAACTGCATCATTGTATAAATAGTATAAATAATATTAGAGCACTTGTGCATGAATATTAGACTCGCCAGTTGATGTGTATTGGATGCATGGTGTGATTTGTTTACTCTTGAACATCGTCAAAATCGAACATTTTCGCTACTTTGAGCTCAATTTCAAGGTACTTGTCTTTGTCAAACCAATCAAAATCATCTCTATTTCTGTAATATATCTTCCAGTCTATCAAATGAGACCAAGAAAACGAGAATACATCAATAAATACCATACGAAAATAGACTGCAAATTCGCTGTTTTAAACCAAAACACGGTCAGAGTTTTTTTCCTCATTATGCACTGTGTGGTGCAGGAATTTTTTATACTGCGCACACTGACCGCACAGACCCATTCTATCACATCTAGGCCTAACAGCCTGTTTCTGCTTGATTTGAGGGCGCTAGAATTTAGGCATACTAGTACGTCAATAACCCCAGGGCGTAAGCCGTACTAGTACGTCAATAACCCTGAAAGGGTTAAAAACCACTTGCCTTCACTCACTTCTAACACACACACGCTTGCTGGAAGTCTAAGCCCCTCACACACAAAACCTCCTTTACCCCTCTTGTCAATGTACAGTAGAACCCCGGTATCCACTGATTCGGTGTCCACGGTTTCAGTTATTCACGTGTATTGTGGCTCAAAAATACCTCTTAATTTTGCATAATAATGACCCCAAAGTGCAAAAGTAGAGAAGCTGGCAGTTCTTCAAAGCCTAAGAGAAGCTGTAAAGTGCTTCCCATCAGTGAAAAAGTGATAATTCTCAACTTATTGTGCATAATTTATAATTAAACTTTATAATAGGTACGTATAGGACTTACATATATGGTTCACTACTATCTGCAGTTTCGGTATCCATGGCAGGTCCTTGGAACATGTCCTCCGCGGACATGGGGGTCCTACTGTAGTGAAAAATACGAGTTTTTCAGGTCGGACATGGAGGATGGTAGTATGTCAAGTCAGTGTTGCTGTGAATCAGTGTGCTAACACTGTGATGGTACAGTCTCAGTGTTACTGTCATGGAAGAGAAGTCTCCACACAAATGTTAAGTCGGTGACTTACTCAAGTTACAGGTAATGAGGAAAAAGGCATTACCTCAGACTAACTTACAAAGGTTTAGTGCTATGCATATACAGTACAGTGGAACCTCGGTTTTCGTTTGCCCTGGTTTTCGACAACTTTTTTCGTCAAAATTTTGTCCCAGTTTTTGTTCATCTGCTCGGTTTTCGTCAAATTGACAGTGGTCTGCCATTCCGAACGTGTCCGCCTGCCCGCGCCCACACAAAGCATCCCACGCATTCTGAGTCAGTCTGGCTTTATTTCTCATCGAGTGAGCATCACCCTGCGCGTTCATCCGAAACATTTCGTAATAATCCATTGTTTTTTGTGCTTGTTTATTGAGTACGACTGCTAAATAAGCCACCATGGGGCCAAAAAGTTCCGAGTGCCAGCCCTTTGATAAGAAGCCGAGAAACATGATAGAATGTGTGTTTGAGGAAGTCCATCGGGTTGGATGTGAGTGGCAGGATGTGGAAGAGTTGGTGGACGACTACAGGAAGAGCTAACCACTGAAGACTGCAACACCTTCAACTGGAACAGCAACAGACTGCAGCTGAGGATATTGCTTCAGAGGAGGAGGAAGAGAGGGGAGAATGTGCCTTCTTCAGTGATTGGACATGTGTGCAAAGTGGAGTG
>WNWK01058710.1:0-10378 GCA_009830355.1 Cherax destructor | reverse complement strand
CGGGAGAACCCAGTTTTCGAGGTAGTTTATTGTCTTCTGAGGAAGGGCCCCCGAAAAGTTCTAGAGGTGGTCCCTCCTATATTTATATTTAATGAAAAAAAAAATAACAAAAAATATATATATATATATATATATATATATATATATATATATATATAAATATATATATATATATATATATATATATATATATATATATATATATATATCAATAAAACACTGGACTGCCAAGTATAACCCATTTTGGCTAGCCCAAGTTTTTTAATGATCAATACCCTTAATCACAATAATATAAAAATGCTCGTTGAGGTGTACACCAAACGGTGTACCCACACCCCCTTTATGTCCTCGAATCAAAGTAAAATCTAGCTCTGATGTGTGCGTGATTCTTGTGGGGTGGTGGTCCTGTTGTTGCTCATTTTTTTTTCGTCGCCATGTGGGGGGCCAAAAACAACAGGGGTTGAGTCCTTGGCTATCCAGTGTTTTATTGATCAATAACACTTGTTGGGGTTACAAAACATTTTGCGAAACAGCATAAAAATTTTTCGCTGCCGTTTTTTGGCAAGAAGAGCGTTGCTATTTGGAAAATCGCAAGTTTTTTTTCCCCACAATATATATATTTCATATTATAATGCAATGATATAATCACATTATTAAATAAAATTAAATTTTTTTAATTAATATTATTTTATAATAATGTGATTTCTCAATCATCAGCCCTTTTAAAAAATAATAGAACAGCAGTACCCTTTAAAAAGGCTGAATATCACCTCACACGCGACTTTACCCCCCCCAGCAGTACTAACGGCAAAAATAATTCCAGAAGCCTGCTCAAGTGCCATTACCGAACTATTTACCTTAAAAAAAATGCGTAGGTTTCCATTTAACCCCCCCAAAAATCCCTTTCCACAAGCACTTACAATATTTTCTTACATAACTGTACGATTTCCGGGGGGGTTTGGCGGGGTCCCCCGAATGCAGGTGGGAGGCGACCAATATCAGTGGGAGGTCGGACCCAATATGATACAGGTGGGAGGCAGAACCCAGTATGATGTAGGGGGGAGGTCAGGCCCCAAATTTGATGCAGGTGGGAGTGTCGGGACCCAGTATGATGCAGGTGGAAGTGTCAGGAAAAATGATGCAGGTGAGAGTGAAAAGTCAATTCTATTGTTATATTTATGTTGTTTAAACCTTAGATCAAGGCTTTTCTCACTTCGACCAAATAAATTTATTACAAAACAGGAAATTTTTAGACACAATCATCAGCATTGGGGGGAAATTTATATTAATTTTTTTTTAAAATTTTAATACAGTTTTGTTTTAAAATTTTAAATGAGATGGTATATCAAAAAAAGTTTTCATTAAGGGAACCAACAGTTTCTTATTGAATAAATTTGTTTTTATATTTTTATTTCGTGTCAAAAATTTAAAAAAAATAACACCCCATCAAGTGATTTAGCATACGGTAATACCTGTATATTTGGGTTTTTGGTTATGTGGAATTAATTTAAACACTAAATTTCTTTTTTTTTTGCGGGAATTCAGTGAAATGTTCATTGGTTATCAAAATGTAATAAGAACATAAAAAAGAAGGAACACTACCAGGCCTACGGGCCCATGGGGGAAAGGCCCAATTTCCCCCGATTAAGCCAATGCCTTGACCTAGTCAGGTCAGTCACATTCATTAAGGGAGGAGCAGGGCATCGACCTGTAGCACAAGCTAGTCGGCCCAACTCACCCCCCCCACACCCACTCATGTTTTTATCTAACCTTTTTTTAAAGCTCAAACGTCGCTTCTATAAAATCTCGGGATTTTGTTCCCTCACCCACAACTCTGTTCCCAAAACCAGTGCTTTTATCCTTCCAATCTGAATTTTCCAAATTTTAAATCCATTCAGATTTTTACAGGCTATTTACATCCTTTTTTAATTCGTGTTTTTCCCTTTATACACCTCAATTATATTCCTCCAATTTACGCCTTTCAAAAGTGCAATTCAGGGCCCCCGTATATCCTCAGGGAAAATTTCTGATACATGGGATCAACTTTTTTTCCTCCTCTGAGTTTTTCCCGTGCATTTATATCATTCTGTTGGTGACCGAACTTAGCATAATCTGATATTAGGTTGAAGAACAACCTGAGAATTCTATTTTTTATACTTCTTGATATGGCCAAGGATTCTGTTCCTTTATTTTAACACTTATGCACTGTTGTCTTGGTTTCAGATTACTGCTAACCGAACTCCCCAAAACCTTTTCGTAATCCGTAAAAAGATTTTATTATTTAGTTTATATTGGATGGTTATTTTCCTGTCCAAAATTAAACTTTACATTTGTTTATATTAAACTGCATTCCACTTCTCCGACCATGCATCAGTCCAAATTTTAAAACACTTTTTAAATCACCAACATGTTCAAATATCTTCACCTTTTTTTGATTACTGTGCTCATTCAGGAACTGGGGATAAACCTGTCACATTGTCGGTATCTCCTTAAACTATACATTTGTTATATATCAGTTAATTTCAAAACCACAACCGGGGGTTAAACGTGGAACATGTAAGTCAGTGATAGAATTCTAATTTTGAGCATTTTAAACCCCCCCTTTTGTATCAGCCTCAAGATCTACCCCCGGTTTTTTTTGGGGGCATCTTCTAATCTGTTTCTGGGGCTCCAGTGTCCCAGATGGTGTCCCCTCCCCCCTTCCCAAAGGAGAAATTTTTCCCCAACCCACTGTTGCAGTGTGATACTTGATTGACTGATCAACTGTGCATGATGTTCCCTGCTCATCTGGTGATTTTTTTCTCTGATCAATATCAGCCGAAAAAGTTTCTCAGATTTTACTATTTACTCATGGTGCTGTTTGTTAATTTAAAAGTTTATTTTCTCCATTCTTCACCCGAACTGATAACACCAAGAGTTTCTAATTTCTCTTTTATGAAGATGACACAGGTTTCGTTGCAGAGTTACACCATGCACAAACATGAGATGGAACTTGTCACTAATACTGGCAATTTCTTTCCCAATTACTATGGAGATGGATTGGATTTTCTGCCGGCATTTGGGAGGGATGTGACCCCCCAACAAACAGGCATGTGTCAGATGCAACTAAAATTCCGGTCGGTCGGTCTGTTGAGACCGGTGAGTACCGTAGCCGATCGCTAGCGCTCTCACTCCCCCATCCAGAGTTCGAATCCTTGGTATTGCTGGAAAAAATTAGGGCGTGTTTCCAAAAAACACCTTGTCCATGTTCACCCATCATATAAAATCCCCGAATTTATCGACGGGGTGGGGCGCATCCTGGGACAAAGCTGTCCTATTTTTGACAAATCTCAACATAACAAGGGGCTTTCTATATAGTAGATGTCATTGATGTCAGTTAAGCCCTTTTACCTTGTACATGTTCTTGTAGAAATAAAGATAATATAGTTTTTATTACATTACTATTACAGTTTACGTCTGTCTCTGCAACATTCTAGTAGTTTAAACAAGAGATTCACACTCAGTGTAACAAATGGTCATTGGTCCAGAGGCATCGAACAAAACTTTAAAAGCCTCTTGCATCTCTGGCTGCTCTACTAACCCGAATGTCTTTGTTCGGATGATTGATGTATACCTGTGAATCACAGCCCGGGATGAAAAGGGCAAACATTCTTACTTTGTCTGGAATTTTCTGTGATCTCTTACATGTCACATTTCCCGAAGTCTTCATAACCTCATTAACTCTAGATACTTTTCCCTTTCCCGGGAAAAGGGGTATCGACGAATGGAAATATCTCACAAAAAACGTCCGTTACTCCTCAGAATCATCCTTTCGTTTTATATTCTAATATAGCTTCCTTTGCTTCAAAAACAATGGAAATGGAATATCTAATTCATAATGTAGATACATCTCCTCTCCTTTTCGTTTGGGTGAAAAAATTTTTGAAAAATGTTGACTGTTTGATATAATTAATTTGGGGATTGTGTTTGAATTTAATAGCTCATCATGGATGTAATTCAAACCTTTGAGCTGCTGATGTTTTACGAAGATGTTCTTTTTCAAATTTCCGTCACGCAACCGGGAGTTTATAATAATTCGGGTGCTACCGACTGACAAAACCAATCACTACGATTTCTCTAACCTTATTTTTTACCACTTATGTGTTCAACAACTAGACGGGGGCCAACAAAAGTTTGGTCAAGCCTCAGCTTACGGATGTTCTGTTGAAATTAGTTAACATAAAACTTGAACCGATTTTAATTATGGTGGTTTGCTATTTAAAATTTTTATTATTATTATTATTATTATTATTATTATTATTATTATTATTATTATTATTATTATTATTATTATTATTATTATTATTATTATTATTATTATTTTTTCAAAACCAAAACCAGATATGAAAATGTTGTGTTAATGGGAGATTTTAACTTTAGACAAATTGATTGGAACAATGAGACAGGTAATCTTGAGTCTAGTGACATTCTTGATACGGTTCAGGATTGTTTTTTAAAACAGTTTGTGACAGAACCAACTAGAGGTAGCAACTTGCTTGATTTGGTTCTTGCCAACAAAGAATCACTAATTAATAATCTTGAGGTTAATGAAGAGCTTGGGGAAAGCGATCACAAATCACTTAGTTTCAATATATCATGGAATTACCCAGGTAACTGCAATCAAGTCTCTGTTCCAGACTTTCGCTTAGCTGACTTCATGGGGCTGAGAAATTACCTAGGTGGGCCAAATTGGGATGACCTGACTATGGGTCAGGTAGGTGGCTTTGGTTGCCAATATGACGTTTTCCAGAGCGTAGTTCTAGCTGCCCAGACAACTTTTGTTCCAAGTAGGGAAATTAGATCTAACAAAAATTATCCTAAATGGAATAACAATAGATTAAACCATCTCATTGGTCAAAAGAAAGAAATATATATAGGCGTATCAAAAGAGGGGATGGCCAGATAAGAAATTAATATTTTCAATTAAAGAGATAAATAAAAAAAGGAATAAGAAAAGCAAAAAGGGATTATGAGGCTAAGGTCGCAAGGGATTCGAAGACTAACCCAAAAGGGTTCTTTCAGGTATACAGAAGTAAGATTAGGGACAAGATAGCCCACTTAAGAGTAACTCAGGACAGATCACGGACAGTGATAAGATATGTGTGAAATTTTCAATACTTACTTCCTCTCAGTTTTTACTCAGGAAGATACTAGCGGAATTCCAGAAATAATAAATTATGTTAAACAGGAAGATAATAGACTATGCTCGATTGGGTAACTAGTGACATGGTCCTCAGACAAATAAGAATTTAAAACCTAACAAATCCCCAGGCCCTGATGAACTGTTTGCAAGAGTTTTAAAGGAATGTAAAAGGAAATTAGCAAACTTTTTGGCAAATCTTTTCAATATATCACTACAAACTGGCATAGTGCCAGACAAGTGGAAAGGGCAAATGTAATACCTATTTACAAGGCAGTTGACAGGTCCTTAGCTTCGAACTATAGACCAATAAGCCTTACCTCCATAGTTGGTAAATTTATGGAATCAATAATTGCCGAGGCAATTCGTAGCCATCTTGAAAGGCATAAATTGATTAATGAATCTCAACACGGTTTTACTAAGGGGAGTTCCTGTCTTACGAATTTACTAACTTTTTTCACTAAGGTGTTTGAGGAGGCAGATCATGGTAATGAATATGATATTGTGTATATGGACTTCAGTAAGGCTTTCGGTAAAGTTCCACATCAGAGGCTATTGATGAAACTTAAGGCACACGGAATAAGAGGAGAAACTTTTTCCTGGGTAGAGGCATGGTTGACAAATAGGCGGCAGAGAGTTTGCATAAATGGGGAGAAATCAGAATGGGAGCACGTCTCAAGCGGTGTCCCACAGGGGTCAGTTATGGGCCCCCTGTTGTTTACAATTTACATAAACGACATAGATGAGGGAATAAATAGCAACATAAGCAAATTTGCTGATGACACCAAAATAGGCCGTCCAATTCATTCTAATGAGGACATTAGAGCACTCCAGGATGATTTAAATAGACTGATGCAGTGGTCGGAGAAGTGGCAGATGCAGTTTAATGTAAACAAATGCAAAGTTCTAAATGTCGGGCAGGACAATAACCATGCCACATATAAACTGAATAATGTAGAACTTAATACTTGTGATTGAGAAGGATTTAGGAGTTATGGTTAGCAGTAATCTGAAACCAAGACAACAGTGCATAAGTGTTCGCAATAAAGCTAACAGAATCATTGGCTTCATATTAAGAAGTATAAATAATAGAAGTCCTCAGGTTGTTCTTCAACTCTATATATCTTTGGTTAGGCCTCATTTAGATTATGCTGCACAGTTCTGGTCACTGTATTACAGAATGGATATAAATGCACTGGAAAACGTACAGAGGAGGATGACAAAGTTGATCCATGTATCAGAAATCTTCCTATGAAGATAGACTGAGGGCCTTGAATCTGCACCTCTAGAAAGGCGTAGAATTAGGGGGATATGATTGAGGTGTATAAATGGAAAACAGGAATAAATAAAGGGGATGTAAATAGCGTGCTGAAAATATCCAGCCAAGACAGGACGCGCAGCAATGGTTTCAAGTTGGAAAAGTTCAGATTCAGGAAGGATATAGGAAAGCACTGGTTTGGTAATAGAGTTGTGGATGAGTGGAACAAACTACCGAGTACCGTCATAGGGGCTGGGACGTTGTGTAGTTTTAAAATAGGTTAGATAAATACATGAGTGGGTGTGAGTTGGACCTGACTAGCTTGTGCTACTAGGTCAGATGCCGTACTAATTCCTTTAGTGGAAGTGGCCTGACTACCTGGAGTTTACCTGGAGAAGGTTAGCTCCAGGTGGTCAGGTCAAAGCCGGTGAGTGATGGACTTGCCTCGCATGGGTCAGTAGGCCTGCTGCAGTGTTCCTTTTTTCTTATGTTCTTATGTTAACGCTTTTAATTAAAACAGCGCTGCAAGGTAGGTGTGCTTGCTTAATCAGAGACTAGCGAGGGTGGAGAACAGAAATACCAGAGGTAGAGTTAGAAAGGGGTGTGAGGAGGTGCTAAAGGAAGTATCATCAAAGTTTGTGCAATAAATCTGTTGCTGTTAAAAAGTGAAAAAGTTAGTCTGTGTCAAAAGTGGGGCGTCAGCGAGGTGGGATCCAGCATTTGTAGCATTGGTAAATTCTGCTACTGACTTTCGAAATGTATTTTTTATTCATCTAAAGACACTTTGCACTATGCAGGTACGAATAATTAGTCATCTTCGTTATAACTAGATTTTAGACTGAGTACAGCAACTAGCAGAGTAGACTTTTATCTACACCATACACGACATAATATGGTGTATCTATAGACACATTATATACAGAATTAATTTCAAGCTGAACATTAGGTATTACTTCATACCATGTTTCTCTGTTAGGATTAATTGTTGCTCGTATGACATCGAGTACTTTCTTATTGGTACAGGATGGTGAGGAACGATAGTAGACTTAGTGATCCTGTACAAGTAAATAACTTTTCAAGGATCTCGTTGCAAATTTCACCTCCATTATCTGTTCCAAGGGACTCAAGAGTAGTATGTCTGCAGATTAGGAGTTCTATAAAGGTAGTTTTATCTACAATAGGTACTAACTCTCACTATCGTGTGAATGGTCTACCTGGCTTGGCAGTTTTATCACAATAGGTTACTCACTATCGTTATGATCTCCTGGCGCAGTTTTATCTACAATAGGTACTAACTCACACTATCGTGTTAATGGTCTACCATCACACACAGAGGCTTGTTGCCCTGGAGGGAATGTTGGAAATTTGTCAAAAAAATCAAGCGATTATCTTTCCCAAGGTTAGTTAGCAGGATATACCTGAATGTGAATAGGTCCACCAACATTGCCGTCAGGTTGCATGCATGCACTGCATTTCTTAACATACTTGAAATATCTGTTGAAATACGAGGCCAAAAAGAATCCCTTTTTGTTCAGCACACCTTTGCTGAACAAAAGCGTGCTACATTTGGTACATCGTGAACTAGCTGCATGGATACATTCACTAGTGACTTTGGAATTACTAGCTAATGTACATTTCGGCTAAGAGTACCAAGTTTGGGTATGCAATACAGCAAATTTAGTTCATGACAAAGTCATTAATGGGAGCTGGTGGTTACACTGAGAGTTTGATCTTCCTTCAGCAGGAATTGAATCAGACCAGATCATGTTGGATGTGTTCCTTGAGCATTGTTTACATCCTCTGAGCATTGTTTACGTCCTCTGAGCATTGTTTACGTCCTCTGAAAAGTGTGAAAAGGTGGAACTGAACTTTTGTATAGTCAAAGACCATCTCACTAATTGTCCAGTAGGCTGTTTATTCTTGAACAATGGAATCAGTGGAGATTGATCTGTCAAGACTTGAATCAGATAATGATAGATGTCTCAGATGTACTTTAAAGACAACTATTGTTAACACCTTGTTACAAAATGCGACATGTGTTAGGTGAAGAAATCTCCTGAGAATACTGAAAACTCAACAGCACATTTTGGATTGCAACTGAATGAATATAAACCAACCAAACAAAAGTTGAGATCTTTAATAACAAACGTGTCTAGGTGGTAATAATTACAGCTAATGTAGTTTGAATAATTAAGGAAACTTATACACAACTCTTTAAGTATAACTAAGTATACTTATATATCATAGATATTTCTTACATATAATTATATGGTGTTAGGGGAACATTTGATAAAATTCTGTAGTACTCTTAATATGTACCGTCTGGTACTTTGCTATGATTCGATACACTCATAAGTACAAGTGTTTGTGTAAGTGCTCGGTATGTGCTCAGATTGACTCGACTTAGACTTATAATGTGACTGACAACAAGTCCCTAAAAAGCTAACCTTCTGGACCATCGAGGCAGTCAGACAGCTTGTTTGAACAATGTGACGGCCTATTTGCCAAAGAGCAATAGTGCTTGAAGCAGCAGTGAACAGCACAGTGTCAGGCAAGAAACAAGGAGACAAAACGACCCTAACTGGGGAAAAATAAGCAAATCCTTCCTGAGTCGGCTAAACTCCATTACTGCTGAAACAGTGTTAGCAAGTCCAAGTTCACGACTACGAGATGCGTAGATACAAGAACAATGTAGGTTGAAAATTTGAACTTGGTACCAGAGATATTGATAGTGTCACATGACACAGCCTTTTGAAAACATCAAATATCACTAAGTCCAACTGTCTAAATAATGCTCCGTGAACAGAGTTGTACAGAGTTACGAGATGTATGTCACAGCTCACCATCGGAGACATACTCTACCAAATAATACTAAATAATATGAGCTGAGGAAAATAGCATTCTCCAAGACAACAAGATACAGACGTTTCCTCTATGAGCAATGGTGAGATTATTATCAAGGGGGGAAACACTAAACCCGAGGGATTATACAGTCCTGTTGGGGATGTGGATGGGAAATTTTGACTTAATTCAGGAACTGCAGCAAGATCCACCCTTGATCAAGAGCCCCCCACCAGCGTTTTAGGAACCTTCCTTTAAGGGTTGCGAGAGAGAGAAACAGGGCCGCAGATCTGACGCAGGTTGTTGGTTCCAGATTGGGCCGGCATGAACTCCACAAGTCACCTGGGGGGCATTCCAGGGACCCCACCGGGGCTCGGTCCACGACCAGGTCTCCCGGGGGATCAGTTGTTTCGGGAGGTTTTTTCGAGATTGGGGAAAGAACAGACGAGATTGGGATGGTAACTTTGGTTTGGTCAATTAGACAGGGGGAATCTCAAGAGCGCAACTAGCTTTTACACGGTGCTTGATGGAAAGAGGACTGCCCCCAGCAGGGCTCAAACATTCAAAGGGTTGACCTTGACATGGGGACCTTTTACGGGGGTAACAATTTATCATTTAGCAGAAACGGTTATACCCTATGAACTATACTATCACTGATTTAATGACAGCTCGGATGGACATTGCTCCAAAACATCTATAAAAATATAGACAACAGGCACAATTGAGCTGATTCTATACAAATCAAAGTACACAACAGCTGAATATTATACTTCCCTGGATCTTTTCGTGACGGAAAAAGATCTATTTAGTATATGATATATCATGATACATAGGAATTATAATTAAATGAGCCTTTTTAGAAAATCATGATAAAAGAGAAAAAAAATAATTTTGTTGATCGATCAATTTTCTTCATGTGATCTACGAATTTGAGGAAATATATTTAAAGAAGGTAGGATTAAAAGAAAAGGAATCTGGGACTAAAATCTATACGTTAATTTTCAAACGGAGAGAATGTGCACATTATTTTTTTTTTTTAATATTAATTTGATATTATAAACACAGTTGAACACTTACTACATTGAAAATTTGGTAGAATT
>WNWK01058709.1:0-10378 GCA_009830355.1 Cherax destructor | reverse complement strand
AATATGAAACATTAAAAAGCTCAGAAAAATGTCCTAAAATTGCATTTTATGGCATATTTCGACGTTTTAGAGCGGTTTGAGTGCTTTTCTGGCAAAACTCATTTTTTAGCTAAAATACCTAGATTTTCAAACTTTTAAATAGAATTTCTACTGCAATTGAAATTTATGGGAAAAGTTAGCAAAATTTTATCATTTTCTTTTAGGAAGCTTACTCATAAGTGTATTTTATCTAAACAAAATAGTTTTTCAGAATATCCTTGAAAATGCCTTAAATCGTCAAAAAATGCAATAAAATCAAGTTTTATAGCATTTTTGAATATTTATTAATTATTTACATATTCTAAAAAAATCCCATTAAAAATCTATAAAAATCAATATTTTTATAGAATATTTCATATTATTTTCGAAAAATTCATGAAACATTAAAAAACTCAGAAAAATGTGCTAAAATCGTATTTTATTGCATATTTCGACGTTTTAGAGCGGTTTCTGGCAAAACTCATTTTTTAGCTAAAATACTTAGATTATCACACTTTTAAATAGAATTTCTACTGCAATTGAAATTTATGGGAAAAGTAAGCAAAATTTTATGATTTTTTTTTAAGAAGCTTACTCATAAGTATATTTTATCTAAAAAAAACAGTTTTTCATAAAATCCTTAAAAATGCCTTAAATCGTCAAAAAATGCAATAAAATCAAGTTTTATAGCATTTTTGAATATTTATAAATTATTTACATATTTTTAAAAAATCCCATTAAAAATCTATAAAAATCAATATTAATTTAAATATTTATATTTAAAATCATAAATTGCTAAATTCCTAAATGCAGTTGATTTTCAAACATTTTATAAAACAGTTCAAATTAAATCTTTCTAAATAAATATGAGTCAATTTATTTTTTTTGAGTTTAATTTTAAAAATATTTTCGAAAATTAACCAAATCTAAAATATTGATTTTAAATTTAATATTTTAAAATATTAATTATAAAATAAAATATTTTTATATGTTTTAATTTTCTGAAAACTATTTTTAGATATATTAAGTGAGTGCTTTTGAAAATCATTTTGCTTACTTTTTCCATAAATTTCATGCAGAAATTATGAAAAGTTAGAAATTTATTTTTTTAAGCTTAATAATGTTTTCTAAAAAAATATTTTCAAAATCTTAAATCTTCAAAATGCATTTTTTTAAATATTTATTATTATTTACATATTCTAAAATCCATTAAAAATCTATAAAATCAATATTTTTATAATATTTATATTATTTTCGAAAAATTCATGAAACATTAAAAACTCAGAAAAATGTGCTAAAATCGTATTTTGCATATTTCGACGTTTAGACGGTTTAGTGCTTTTCTGGAAACTCATTTTTAGCTAAAATACTTAGATTATCAACTTTAAATAGAATTTCTACTGAAATTGAAATTTATGGGAAAATTTAAGAAAAATTTTTTCCATTTTTTTAAAGAAGCTTCCCTTCTTTTGGTATTTTTATCTAAAAAAAATTTTTTCAAAAACCCCTTTAAAAATGTTTAAACGTCAAAATGCAATAAAATAAATTTTTATAGCTTTTTAATATTTTTTAAATTATTTACATTTTTTTAAAAATCCCATTAAAAATCTAAAAAAATCAATATTTTTTAGAATATTTCATATTATTTTCAAAAATTTCATGAAACTTTAAAAAACTCAAAAAAATGTGCTAAAATCGTATTTTATTGCATATTTCCCGACGTTTTAGAGGGTTTTTGGGCCAAAAACTAATTTTTTAGCTAAAATCCCTTAGATTTTCAAATTTTTTAAATAAAATTTTTACTGAAATTTTAAAATTTTTGGGGAAAAAAGAAAAATTTTAGATTTTTTTAAAGTTTACCCCAAAAGGTATATTTTATCTAAAAAAAAGTTTTTCAAAAACCCCTTAAAATCCTTTAAATCCAAAAATGCAAAAATAAGTTTTATAGCTTTTTTTAAATTTAAAAACCAAATATTTTTAAAACCCTTTTAAAAAATCTATAAAAATTTTTAAAAATATTAATTTTTAAAAATTAAAAATTTGCTTTTTATTTTCCCAAAAATTTTTTGAAACCCTTTTTAAAAAAGCTAGAAAAATTGCCTTTTAAAAAAGCTTTTTAATGAAATTTTTCCCTTTTTGAGTTTTATTGTTTTTCCAAAACAAAAAATTTTAATTTTTTTTAAGGCTTAAAAAATATTCCAAAATTTTAAAATTTTTTTTAAATTTCGGAATTTTTTAAAAACTTTTTTTAAAAAATTTATGGGAAAAAAAAAACAAAAATTTTTTTTTTTTCCCCTTTTAAGGAAAAATTAAAAAAAGGGTTAAATTGGGTTTTTACAAAAAAATATTTTTCAGAAAACCTTGAAAATGTTTTTGAATCTTCAAAATGGGTTTTTTTTTAATATTTATAAATTATTTAAATTTTTTTTAAAAATTTTTAAAAAATTTAAAAAAATTTAAAATTTTTTTATAGAATATTTCATATTTTTTTCCCAAAAATTTCATGAAACTTTAAAAAAACTCAGAAAATTTTTAAAAATTTGATTTTTTTGGCATATTTCGACGTTTTAGAGGGGTTTGAGTGTTTTTTTTGAAAAAACCCTTTTTTTTGGGAAAAATCCCTTGACAAACTTTTTAAAAGAATTTTACTGCAATTAAAATTTTAGGGGAAAAGTAAGAAAAATTTTTTTTATTTTTTTTAAGAAGCTTCCCTCAAAAGGTATATTTTATCTAAAAATATTTTTTCAAAAACCTTTTGAAAATGCCTTAATTTTCAAAATGCATTTTTTAAATTTTAATTTTTATAAATTATTTACATTTTTTTAAAAAAAAAAAATTTAAAAATCAATATTTTTTAAATATTTCATATTTTTTAAAAATACATGAAACATTAAAAGCTCAAAAAAAATTCCTAAAATTGCATTTTAGGGCATATTTACTTTTTTAGAGCGGTTTGAGTTTTTTCGGAAAAACTATTTTTAGCTAAAATACCTAGATTTTCAAACTTTTAAATAATTTCTACTGCAATTGAAATTTTGGGAAAATTTAGCAAAATTTTATTTTTTTTTAAACAAAAAATCTAAAAAAATAGTTTTCAGAAATCCTTGAAATCCCTTAAATCTAAAAAAATCAAAAATAATTTTTTTATAGCTTTTTTTAATATTTATAATTTTTTACATATTTAAAAAAATCCCATTAAAAATTATAAAAATCAATATTTTATAGAATATTTCATATTTTTTCAAAAATCATGAAACTTTAAAAAAGCTCAAAAAAAATGCTAAAATGATTTTTTTGCATATTTCGACGTTTTAGAGCGGTTTGAGTGCTTTTCGAAAAATTTTTTTTACTAAAATCCCTTAGTTTTTTAAATTTTTTAAATAAATTTCTACTGCAATTGAAATTTATGGAAAATTAGAAAAATTTTTATATTTTTTTTTGGGTTATCATGGTTATTTTTTTTAAAAAAATAGTTTTCAAAAACCCTTGAAAATGCCAAATCGTCAAAAATGCAATAAAATAAGTTTTATAGCATTTTTAATATTTATAATTATTTACATATTTTTCCAAAAAATTATTTTTTTTTTCAAAAAAATACATGAAACATTAAAAAGCCAGAAAATTCTAAAATGATTTTTTTGCATATTTCGACGTTTTAGAGGGGTTTTGAGTGTTTTCGGCAAAACTTTTTTTAGCTAAAATACTTAGATTTCAACTTTTAAATAAATTTTTTGCAATTGAAATTTAGGGGAAAAAAGAAACAAAATTTTATGTTTTTCTTTAGAAGCTTCCCAAAGGGTATATTTTATCTAAAAAAATATTTTTTCAAAAACCGAAATCCTTAAATTAAAAAATGCATTAAAATAAGTTTTATAGCTTTTTTTAATATTTATTTAAATTTTTTAAAAAAATTTTTATAAAAATCAATATTTTTTAAAATATTTCATATTTTTTAAAAATCATAAAACATTAAAAAGCTCAAAAAAATTTTTAAAAAATTTTTTTACATATTTCACGTTTTGGGGTTTGAGTGCTTTTCGGGCAAAACTATTTTTAGCAAAATTTTAAATTTTCAACTTTTAAATAAAATTTCTGCAATTAAAATTTTTGGGGAAAAGTAAGCAAAATTTTATATTTTTTTGGGAAGCTTACCATAGTATTTTTATCTAAAAAAATATTTTTTAAAAAACCTTGAAAATGCCTTAAATCTAAAAAATGAAATAAAATAGTTTATAGCATTTTTGAATTTTAAAAATATTTACATATTTTTAAAAACCCCATTAAAAATTATAAAAATAAATATTTTTAGAATATTTCATATTTTTTCCCAAAAATACATGAAACTTTAAAAAACTAAAAAAATTGAAAAATTGATTTTATGCATATTTCGACGTTTTAGAGGGTTTATGTTTTCTAAAAACTTTTTTTTAGCAAAAATCCAGAAAATTTTAAAAATTTCTACTGCAATTAAAATTTAGGGGAAAATTTAGAAAATTTTAAAGGTTTATAATTATTTTATCTAAAAAAATTTTTTTCAGAAAACTTGAAAATGCCAAATCGTAAAAAAATGCAATAAAATAAAGTTTTATAGCTTTTTTAAATTTTTTAAATTTATTTACATATTCAAAAAATCCCATTAAAAATTATAAAAATCAATTTTTTTAAAAATATTTTTTTTTTCCAAAACATAAACATTAAAAAACTCAAAAAAAATGTCTAAAATGATTTTTTTCATATTTCGACGTTTTAGAGCGGTTTATTTTTTTTGGAAAACCTTTTTTTTAGCAAAAATCCCTAGATTTTCAAATTTTTTAAATAAATTTCACTGCAATTGAAATTTATGGGAAAAGTAAGCAAAATTTTATATTTTTTTTTCCAAAGAATTTTTTATAAAAAATGAAAAATTTGGCCTTAAATCTCAAAAAAAAAAAATAAGTTTTATAGCTTTTTTTAATATTTATAAATTATTTCATTTTTTTAAAAAACCCCATTAAAAATTATAAAAATCAATTTTTAATTTTAGAATATTTCATATTTTTTTCCCAAAATACTGAAACTTTAAAAAAGCTCAGAAAAATTCCCAAAAAATTTGATTTTATGCATATTCGACGTTTTAGAGCGGTTTGAGTGCTTTTCTGACAAACTAATTTTTAGCAAAATACCTAGATTTTCAAATTTTAAATAATTTCTACTGAAATTGTTTATGGAAAAAAAAACAAAATTTTAAATTTTTTTTTTTGGGAAGCTTACTCTAGGTTATTTTATCAAAAAAAATATTTTTTCAGAAAATCCTTGAAAATCCCTTAATCTTAAAAAAATGCATTAAAATAATTTTATGATTTTTAATATTTAAAAAAAATTATTTACATTTTTTTAAAAAATCCATTAAAATTTATAAAAATCAATATTTTTATAGAATATTTCATATTTTTTCCAAAATACATAAAAATTTAAAAAAGCTGAAAAAGCCCAAAATTGCATTTTATGGCATATTTACTTTTTAGAGCGGTTTGAGTTTTTCGGAAAAATCTTTTTTTATAAAAACCTAGATTTTAAACTTTTAAATGAATTTCTACTGAAATTTGAAATTTTGGAAAATTTGAAAATTTTTATATTTTCTTTTAGGAAGCTTACTCATAAGTGTATTTTATCAAAAAAAAAATAGTTTTTCAAATATCCTTGAAAATGCCTTAAATCGTAAAAAAATGCAATAAAATAAAAGTTTTATGGATTTTTGAATATTTAAATTATTTACATATTCAAAAAAATCCATTAAAAATCTATAAAATCAATATTTTTATAGAATATTTATATTATTTTCGAAAATTCATAAACATTAAAAGTAAAAATGTGCAAAAAAATCGTATTTTTTGCATATTTCATTTTGAGCGGTTTGAGTGCTTTTTTGGAAAATATTTTTAGCTAAAATACTTAGTTTATCACACTTTAAATAAATTTCTACTGCAATTGAAATTTAGGGGAAAAAAATAAGAAAAATTTTTAAATTTTTTTTTAGGAAGCTTACTCATAAGATATTTTATCTAAAAAAAATTTTTTTCATAAAATCCTTGAAAATCCCTTTAAAATGTCAAAAATGCAAAAAAATCAAGTTTTATAGCATTTTTGAATATTTATAAATTATTTACATTTTTTTAAAAAAATCCCATTAAAAATTATAAAAATCAATTTTTTAAATATTTAAAATTATTTTCCAAAATACATGAAACTTTAAAAAGCCAGAAAATTGCCTAAAATTGCATTTATGACATATGTCGACGTTTAGAGCGGTTTGAGTGCTTTTCTGACAAAACTAATTTTTAGCAAAAATTTCCTAGTTTTTAAAATTTTAAATAATTTTACTGCAATTGAAATTTAGGGGGAAAAAAAAAATTTTATGATTTTCTTTAGAAGCTATCATGGTATTTTTTTATCAAAAAAAAATAGTTTTCCAGAAAACTTGAAAAGGGCGAATCTTAAAAAATGCATTAAAATAACTTTTTATAGCTTTTTTTAATTTTTTTAAATTATTTACATATTTTTAAAAAATCCTTTAAAAAATTTATAAAAATCTTTTTTTATAGAATATTTCATATTGTTTTCCAAAATACATGAAACATTAAAAAGTCAGAAAATGTCCTAAAATTGCATTTTATGGCATATTTACGTTTTAGAGCGGTTTGAGTGCTTTTCGGGAAAAATTTTTTTAGCTAAAATCCCAATTTTAAATTTTTAAATTGAATTTCTATCAATTGAAATTTTGGAAAAGTTGCAAAATTTTATCATTTTCTTTTAGGAAGTTTACTAAATGTATTTTATCTAAACAAAATAGTTTTTCAAAATTTTTAAAATCCTTTAAATCGAAAAAAATGCAATAAAATCAAGTTTTAGCATTTTTAATATTTTTTAATTATTTACATATTTAAAAAATCCCATTAAAAATTTAAAAATCATATTTTTAGAATATTTATATTATTTTCAAAATACATGAAACATTAAAAGCCAGAAAATTCCAAAAATTTGATTTTATGAATTTCACGTTTTAGAGCGGTTTAGGTTTTTTTAAAACTTTTTTTTAGCTAAAATACCTAAAAATTTTAAAAGAATTTCTACTGCAATTGAAATTTATAAAAGAAAGAAAAATTTTTATATTTTCTTTAGAACTTACTAAAAGTTATTTTATCTAAAAAAATATTTTTCCAGAAAATCTTGAAATGCCTTAATTTCAAAAAATGCATTAAAATAATTTTTAAAGCATTTTTAAATTTTTTAAATTATTTAAAATTTATAAAAAATCAATATTTTTATAGAATATTTCATATTTTTTCCCAAAAACATGAAACTTTAAAACTCAGAAAAATGCTAAAATGATTTTTTGCATATTTCGACGTTTTAACGGTTTAGTGTTTTTTCGGGCAAAACTATTTTTTAGCTAAAATATTTAGATTTCAATTTTTTAAATAAATTTTTTGCAATTGAAATTTATGGGAAAAGTAAAAAAAAAATTTTATTTTTTTTTGGAAGTTTACCAAAAGTATTTTTTATCAAAAAAAAAATAGTTTTTCAAAAACCCTTTGAAAATGTTAAATCTTAAAAAAATGCATTAAAATAAGTTTTATAGCTTTTTTTAATATTTTAAATTATTTACATTTTTTTAAAAAAAACCCCATTAAAAATTTATAAAAATCAATATTTTTTAGAATATTTCATATTTTTTCCCCAAAATACATGAAACATTAAAAGCTCAGAAAATGTCCAAAATTGCATTTTATGGCATATTTCGACGTTTTAAGCGGTTTGAGTGTTTTCGGGAAAAACTCTTTTTTAGCTAAAATACCTGGGAAAATTTTAAAAAATTTCTATGCAATTGAAATTTATGGGAAAAGAGAAAAATTTTTATCATTTTCTTTTGGGAAGCTTATCAATGTATTTTATCTAAAAAAATAGTTTTCAGAATACCCTTAAAAATCCCTTTAAATCGTCAAAAATGCAATAAAATCAAGTTTTATAGCTTTTTTGAATATTTATTAATTATTTACATTTTAAAAAAAAAACCCCATTAAAAATTATAAAAATCAATTTTTTTATAGAATATTTCATATTATTTTCAAAAATACAAAAATTAAAAGCTCAAAAAAATTGCTAAAATGATTTTTTTGCAATTTGACTTTTTAAGGGTTTGAGTGTTTTTCACAAAACTAATTTTTAGCTAAAATACCTAGATTTTCAAATTTTTAAATAATTTCTACTGAAATTTGAAATTTATGGGAAAATTAAAAAATTTTATATTTTTTTTTTGGGAAGCTTACTCATAGGTTATTTTATCTAAAAATAGTTTTTCAAAAATTTTTAAAATTTAATCTTCAAAAATGCATTAAAATAAGTTTTATAGATTTTTAATATTTATAAATTATTTAATTTTTTTAAAAAACCCCTTTAAAAAATTTAAAAAAATCAATTTTTTTTATAGAATATTTCATATTTTTTCCTTTTAAAAGAAAATGTTAAAATTGATTTTATGGATATTTCGACGTTTTAGAGGGGTTTTGAGTGTTTTCGGAAAAACCATTTTAGCTAAAATCTTAGATTTCAACTTTTAAATAGAATTTCTATGAAATTGAAATTTATGGGAAAAGTAAAAAAATTTTTATATTTTTTTTGGGAAGCATCATAATTATTTTATCTAAAAAAATAGTTTTTAAAAAACCCCTTGAAAATCCCTTTTAAAATCGTAAAAAAATGCAATAAAATCAAGTTTTATAGCATTTTTGAATATTTATAAATTTTTTAAATTTTTTAAAAAAAATCCCAAAAAAATTTTAAAAAAATCAATATTTTTAAATATTTAAAAATTTTTATTTTTTACATGAAACTTTAAAAAAAGCTCAGAAAATTCCTAAAATGATTTTTGCATATTCGACTTTTTTAGAGCGGTTTGAGTGCTTTTCAAAAAATAATTTTTTTAGCAAAAATACCTAGATTTTCAAATTTTTAAATCAATTTTTACCAATTGAAATTTATGGGAAAAGTAAGAAAAATTTTTATGATTTTTTTTTTGGGAAGCTTACTATGGATATTTTTTAAAAAAATATTTTTTCAGAAAATCCTTAAATGCCTTGAATCTTCAAAAATGCATTAAAATAACGTTTTATAGCTTTTTTTAATATTTTTTAAATTATTTACATATTTTTAAAAATTTTCCCCATTAAAAATCTAAAAAAATCAATATTTTTTAGAATATTTCATTTTTTTTCCCAAAAATACATGAAACTTTAAAAAAGCTCGGGAAAAATTCCCAAAAATTTCTTTTATTTTTTGAAAAATTTTTTTTAAAAAACCGTTTTAAATTTAAAAATGTTTTCTGAAAAAATTAAATTTTTAAAAAAGCAAAATTTTAGATTTTCAAACTTTAAATGGAATTTTAAAAAAAAATTTTTAAAAAAATTTTTTTGGGAAAAAATTTTTAAGCAAATTTTTTTAAATTTTTCTTTTTTAAAAATTTTAAAAAATCAAAAAAGGTTTTTTATTTTTTAAAATCTAAAATTTGTCCCTAAAATTGCATTTTATCATATTTCGACGTTTTAGAGCGGTTTGAGTGTTTTTCAGGAAAAAACTCTTTTTTTAGCTAAAATACCTAGATTTTAAAAACTTTTAAATAGAATTTCAAATGAATTAAAATTTTAGGGGAAAAAAGTTAGAAAAATTTTTATCATTTTTTTTTAGGAAGCTTACTCATAAGTGTTTTTTATTTTTTCTGTTTTTCAGAATATCCTTAAAAATGCCTTAAATCGTAAAAAATGCACAAAATCAATTTTTATGGGTTTTTTTGAATATTTATTAATTATTTACATATTCAAAAAAATCCCATTAAAAATCTATAAAATCAAATTTTTTTAAAGAATATTTGATATTATTTTCGAAAAATTCATGAAAATTAAAAGCAAAAAAATTGCTAAAATCGTATTTTATTGCATATTTGACGTTTTAAAGGGTTTGAGTGCCTTTTTTAAAAAACTCATTTTTTACCCAAAATACTTAGATTATCACATTTTTAAATAAAATTTTTACTGCAATTGAAATTTAAAAAGTAAGAAAAATTTTAATTTTTTTGGGAAAGTTTATCATAAGTATATTTTATCAAAAAAAATAGTTTTTCATAAAACCCTTTTGAAAATGTTTAAATTTTGTCAAAAATGCAAAAAAATCAAGTTTTATAGCATTTTTGAATATTTATAAATTATTTACATTTTTTTTAAAAAAATCCCATTAAAAATCTTTAAAAATCAATTTTAAATTTAGAATTTTTCCCATATTTTTTTTAAAAAAAACAGAAACATTAAAAAGCTCAAAAAATTCCAAAATT
>WNWK01058708.1:0-10379 GCA_009830355.1 Cherax destructor | reverse complement strand
CAAAATTTAAAAAAAGATAAAATAAATTAATAAAAAATTTTGGGACTAACTAGTGCGCATACATTGTTGGGGACTAACTAGCTGCTGCTAGTAAGTTTATTCAGGTATACACAAATAGTTACATAAATCATCATACATAGCAGCATATGTGCTATACATAGCAGCATATGTGCTATACATAGCAGCATATGTGCTATACATAGCAGCATATGTGCTATACTACACATATGTGCTATACATAGCAACATATTGTTATCATAGCATATGTGCTATACATAGCAGCATATGTGCTATACATACAGCATATGTCTATACATAGCAGCATATGTGCTATACATAGCAGCATATGTGCTATACATAGCATTTATGTTGCTATACATACACATATGTGTATACATAGCAGCATATGTGCTATACATAGCAGCATATGTGCTATACATAGCAGCATATGTGCTATACATAGCAGCATATGTGCTATACATAGCAGCATATGTGCTATACATAGCAGCATATGTGCTATACATAGCAGCATATGTGCTATTCATCGCAGCATATGTGCTATACATCGCAGCATATGTGCTATACATAGCAGCATTTGTGCTATACATAGCAGCATATGTGCTATACATAGCATATGTGCTATACATAGCAGCATATGTGCTATACATAGCAGCATATATGCTATACATAGCAGCATATGTGCTATACATAGCAGCATATGTGCTATACATACACATATGTGTATACATAGCAGCATATGTGCTATACATACCAACATATGTGCTATACATACCAGCATATGTGCTATACATAGCAGCATATGTGCTATACATAGCAACATATGTGCTATACATAGCATATGTGCTATACATAGCAGCATATGTGCTATACATAGCAGCATATGTGCTATACATAGCAGCATATGTGCTATACATAGCAGCATATGTGCTATACATAGCAGCATATGTGCTATACATAGCAGCATATGTGCTATACATAGCAGCATGTGTTATACATAGCAGCATATGTGCTATACATAGCAGCATATGTGCTATACATAGCAGCATATGTGTATAGCAGCATGTGCTATACATTGTTGGGACTAACTAGCTGCTGCTATACATTGTTGGGGACCAACTAGCTGCTGCTATACATTGTTGGGGACTAACTAGCTGCTGCTATACATTGTTGGGGACCAACTAGCTGCTGCTATACAATGTTGGTGACTAGCTGCTGCTATACATTGTTGGGGACTAACTAGCTGCTGCTATACATTGTTGGGGACTATGTGGGGAATTAAGAGATTACCTGTCTGGGCTTCACCGCCACTTTCAACAAAATAATCTCCCGGGGAGATGACCGACTAGTATAATTTTACCGCGGTTACCCCCGTTGAGGCGTGTAAGAAAACCTGACCCACTCCTGGTCACATTTAAGGGGTCCCTTTGATATTCTCACTCTAAATCCACATCTATCCTTGACCAGTTTATTAAGAATGAGTAACACCAATGGTTACGGTATTGTTAAATTTTGTGGACTGTATGGGTTAATATCTGACTGATTGGGGAGAAGGAGGAAAGAGTACAACTTAATATCACTCACCCTTTATCCGTGCCATTGCTGTTCACTTGAAGATCCCGTCATTATAATAATAATAATAATATTTTTATTTCGATGCATGTTACAAGTGTACACTGTTATTGGTAGTTACAATTATAAAACTGTAATGCAAGGAGAGCCACTGGCATGCCATGGCATTAGGGGCAGTTTATTCTAAAGACTTATTCACTAAGTATTTAATGCTAAAGAAATTGATTGAAGAGAAATTGGTTGAGTTTAATCTAGTTGTATATTTTATTTCAAGTTACAGTATGTTGATGCTATACTAGTATAATAACAATTCTAGAAAAATTTATTGAGTTTCTTCTAGTTATATATTTTATTTCAAATTAACAAAATGATGATACTATAAGATTTTAAATGACATATGATGATATGAAATTGCAACAAGTGTTATGGAGGATGAACATATCAAATTGAGATAATCATTGAGATTATCATTCCCACTGTAGACCTACATTATCCCAACATACCTACTGGCCAGACGGTTGCTAAGATAATAAGAGTACTTACAGTGGGGAAGAAACAGCATTCTTGTCGCTATTCTTCGACGGATCTCGTGGTCCTGCTCGGTAGATTATTCTTCCGGCAAGACGATGATGTTGGTGGTTGTCCCGATGAGTCAAGAGAAGATTGATCCCTTGAACTCTCTTACGCCCACGAGACCGGGCGTTATTTAACGTGGTTGGTCGGGGTAGTGATTCATATCCTCTCACTATACCCCTTTATTACAGTTTATACGCAACACTATTCACACGTCGGTTTAATGTCCCATTAATTTATTCTCGTTAGAAGTTAATCCATTAATAATTGTGTACAATGAACACTGATCAAACCGACGCAGATTTCCTCCATCAACACCGTAATGGCGGCGGCGTCGTTCACTATTTAACACATTATCACTCTATTATTATAGTTTCTTGGACTTAATGTCCCACATTATTCCCGGCGAATATTCACAGCATTCACTATTGTGCAGAGAGACCATTAATCGCGATTTGGTCGTTGTAAACGCCGATTTCCATCTCCTTTATATCCAGAGCTCTCCCATCGTTCCACCTCCATTCGCTTATCCCACGAGACAGACTCCCTGGGCGACGCACCATAAAAATGTTCACGTAGTGTAAGAAGATACTCTTTACGCCACACATTAGACCAGTGATTAATTACTTTATTGTACATCTTAAATTTATCACTTAATACTGTCACATTATTATAATCTTCATCAATTTCTTCAGGATTATCTCTATAGATAGGTGCAGCTTCTAGTTTCTGCCCACATATCAAGTGAGAAGGAGTCAGTACTTCTGTGTCGGGAGTATCAATAACGTACGAGAGAGGACGATTATTTATCCGATTCTCTGCCTCCACTAATACTGCCCGGAATTCCTCCAAGTTAATTCGTTTCCGGTGTAGTACTTTACGCAGACACCTCTTCACTGTACCTATCAGTCTTTCATACAATCCCCCTTGCCAGGGGGCCCTGGGAGCAATAAACTTCCAGCCACACCCTCGCTGATTTAACAGAGATTGTACGTCATTACTCTCATTTAATTCCTTCAAATGTTGCGCTCCCGCTACAAAGTTAGTGGCATTATCTGAAATCATGAGTCTCGGACAGGATCTCCTAGCTGCAAATTTACGAAACAGCTGTATGAACTGTTCTGCAGACAAATCCTGTGCCACTTCTAAGTGTACTGCCCTTGTAGCGGTACAAGTGAATAAACACGCATACACTTTTAAAGGAACACCATCTGCAGTACCCGTTAAAATGATGGGACCACTGTAATCTACACCGGTTACATCAAATGGCTTTATTAACTGCACTCGTTCCTTGGGCAATGGTGGAGGTCCTGGGTACATATAGGTTCTGGCATCTACACGACGACACACCACACATGTCTTGATCACCCTCTTCACACTCTGTCGTCCCTGAGGAATCCAGAAAGTTTCCCTAATGCAATTTAAAGTATCTTGTACTCCACCATGCATCACATTTTTATGGGCATTTAATACAATTTTTTTTATATTTTATTTAAAACTCATCATTACAGGTATATAATAAATATATAAAAGAGATTTTCTACAGGTGCAACACAACATACCAGCATCTCTACTACTTACCCTACCATACCACAGCAGGGTGAAAACTACCTATCCTCGAAGACTACCCCACCCTAGACCTACCTTGTATTGAATCTGTATTGTTTATAACACATTATTACAATATTAATAGTACAATGAGTAAACAATTGATATATTTGTACAATTCAATAATTACAGGAAAGTAGCAGAATGCTACTCTCTCAGCCCACCCGAGCCTCCCCCCCCCCTTTCTCTCACAGCAAAACATTAATTACTCAATAGGTAAGCGGATACACTTTTCGCCAGTTATAATATAATAAATATGATACTCTGCTTCAGCACTAGGCTGAATAACATGGAACTCTCATGCTTGTTACAGCTGTGGGTGGAGTAACCGCCCCGTACCCACTACCTCACCTTTCAATCCACTCTCAAGAAAATATATACCAATTAAATACACAATACATTCATTGTCATGTACGTATAATTATACAATGAGAGAATACTTGTGAACAAAACAGAATATAAGTATAACCGTAAAATGGAAAGTTAAAAGTACGGTAATGTAATCAACAATCGCACAATACAGAACAGACAGAACAGAACAAGTGTAGGTAAGACCCTTTCGGGTGAGGGGAAAGTGGGTATAGTGTAAGAATAGTTGGGTGAGAGGAAGAATATTTAGTAAGAGAGAAAGTACCAGGGCTTAACCCAGTAGCTAGGTAGATAGTGATTCAGGATTTAGCAGCTTCAACGACTTGGACACGGCATGGGAGTTCTGTGGTGCAGGGCTGGCGCAACAGCAACATCACTGCAAGGCACAAGGGCTACTCTATTTTGGTGTTAAAAACAAATTAAAATAAAGGTTACAAAGGACATCGTTTAAGGTCCACCCCTGTGAAGACAGGGATGCAGCTATGTTAGCATTTACTGTAGGCTATTATTAGTGAATAGGGGATTTGGAGCAGGATCTAGGATCGAGTAGAATAAGTTATGTGTGTTGTTGGGTCTACGTATAATGTCATCTAAGTATGTGGTCCAATGGTCATGTCTGGTCTCAAGTCTGTCGATTTGTTTGTCGCTGAGTGTCTTCCAGTACACATTCAAGGCCGGGGTGTTCGCCTGGATGTGGAGGGATTCACTTGTAAGAAAGTCATCCCACCTGGTATTAGACACCCAACGCAGAGCTTTGTTCTGGATGCGCTGTAGCTTGAGTTTATTTGTCTTTGCAGGTAAGGAGAGGGCTAGAGGGCAGTAGGTTAGGAGTGGTCTAATGAGAGTTTTATAGAGGTGAAGCTTGGTGCTGGGGGAAGCACGTTTTAGTTTGTATAACCCTTGGAGGGCTTTTGCAGCTATTGCACGTTTTGTTTCAATGTGTACGTGAAGTCTAAGTCTGTGGTCAAGGGTAACTCCTAGGACTGAGGTTTTAATTGTCCGGGGAAGGTAAGTGCGAGTTTCTGCTGTTTTAATTTCTATCCTAGGCGGAGGGTCTCTCCTTCTGTAGTTGAAGTAGGTTATGTTAGATTTAGTGGCATTTGTTTTGATTCTCCATTTTTGTTCCCAGTATGATATTTTGTCTACTTCATCTTGTGTTCTGCTTGCTAGGTGATTTATATAGCGTGAGTGATAAGTTGGGTAATGTCATCTGCATATGCAAGTGTGATGGAGTCTTCATGTATAGGTGTTGGAATGTCATTGGTGTAGAGTATGTATAGTGTGGGGGAAAGGACAGATCCTTGTGGGACTCCCGCATGTAATGGGAAGTAATCTGAATGGCAGCCTTGGAATCTTATTCTCATCGTTCTGTTGTCTAGGAAATTGCACAGGAGTTTTTTGATGTTTGAAGGGAAGTTGAAGTTAGTGCATAGTTTTTGCTTAAGGCCATTATGCTTAACCTTACAATCTGTATATCCATTGTATAGCTATTGAGTAAGACCTATCATAAGACTGCCTGAAAAGCCTAGGCATACCTAGGCATATTATTGGCCATCTTGTAATATCAACTTTAATGTATAACTATAAGTACCCCCCACCTTGTATTACATGAAATAAAGGATTTGAATTTGAATTTGAATTTGAATTACTGTGTCGAAGGCTTTTTCTACATCTTTTGCTACTAAGGCTGTCTTTTTTCTTTGCTGTGTGTTAATGTAAATGTAGTTCAGTATGATGTTTAAGGCATCTTGGGTGGATCGTCTGGCTCTGAAGCCAAATTGTCCTTCAGAGAGGAGGAAGTTGTGTTCGAGGTGTCTCCTGAGTCTTTGGTTGATGAGTCTTTCGTATAGTTTGCCAAGGACTTCGAGTAGACTAATGGGGCGGTAGTTTTTGGGGTCTGTGTGGTCTTTCCCAGGTTTTGGGATGAGGATTGCTGTAGCTGCTTTGAAGAGGGGGGGGGAAGTATCCTGAAGCTAAGGAGGCATTTAGGAGGTTTGTGTAAGCTGTGATGATTGAGTTGGGTAGGTGTTTGAGTATGACATGGTTTAAGCCAGAGGCTCCAGGGGCTTTTGGAGGGAGTGTTTTGAGGAGTTGTTTTATGTCTGCGTTGGTGAGAGGGGTATCCAGCTCTTGAGTGGAGGTGAGGGTGTCAAGCTGGATAATCCTATCAGGTGTTGTTTGCTGTGTGTTTTCACGGTTCCAGAGGTCAACTTGCTGTGTGTGTGTGTAGCATGGCATTCGGGTGTGGGGGGGTGAGGGTGAAAGATGTTCTCCCATATGAGTTTAAAGGTGTTGGTAGCTGTCTGTGGGTCAGTGATATGTGCATTGTTGTGGGTGAGGTGTTTAAATTTGCTGCTCGTAATGGTGCCTCGAACTTTCCTAATGAAAGTCCATAAGTCTTTGGGGTCTTTTATTCTTTGTTCTTCTGCCTTGTGGATTAGTTGGTCCCAGTGTGTACTGTGGTCTAGTTCGAGGCTGCGTAGAATGTTGTTTTAGAGGTATGTGAGATCTTGTCTGATTTGAGCGAATCTATGTGTGTTTTGGATGAAACGGTTCTGGTAACATATGAGTAGTCTTTTGGTTCTGATGGAAGGTTTAAAGGAGTATCGCATGGTGTGTGATTTTTTGGGAACAGCCGTGTTTGTGGCGGCAGTGATTGTTTCTTGTATGGTGTTGAGTTGAGTATCAATGTCAGATACTGGTTTATTGTTGTAGTCATAGGTGAGGTCGACATTGTCTATTTGTTGTTGAAAAACTTCCCAGTTGGCTCTCTTGAAGGCGAGTGTTGGTGTGACAGGGATGAGTATAGGGTTTGTTGAGATGTGTAAGATGATTGGGATGTGATCAGAACCAATGATTGGTCCTGGTGCAATGTGGTGTTGGAATAGTGAGCTGGCTCTGTTAGCGATGATGATGTCTGGTCTGCCCTGTCCCTGATGTCCATAGAAGGTATTGAAGAATGGTCCCAGGTGTAGCAGATGTTTTTGATTTATGAAGTCATGTAGCTGTGTGCCTATTGGGTTATTGGTGTTATGGTTAAATGTAGTGTGTCTTGCATTCATGTCTGCTAAGAGGTATGTTGGAATGTTTGTGTGGTTGAAGACTGTGGTGAGATCATGTATGTTAAGAGCTGTGTTGGGTCTTGCATATGTGGTGAAGAAGATGAATGAACCTAAGTGTGTGTGTAATCTAACCGCTAGGCAGTGTTGGTGTGTGAATGGGAGTGGTAGGAAGTCGTGTTTTAAGGTGGAATTGACGAGGATCGCAACCCCATCGTGTGGGGCATGGGGAGACTTGTGAGGTGTAGCCATAGTGTCTGATGTTTTGTGTGGCTTGGGTGCTAGTACTGTTAAGAAGTACTACATCTGGTTTTTCAGATTCAATGAGTTCAGCTATCATGTGTCTTATGGGGAAGTAACATCTTACATTGAGTTGGATTACTTTGAATGTTCTTGAGAAGGGTCGGTATCATCAGTGTTGGAGCTAGTTGTAGGTGTCTGGTTAGGCAAGATATTATTGCTGTTTGTGAGGGATCTAGGGCGGGCAGCAGTGGTGGGGTTGATTATGGGTGTTTTGTTGTGTACAGCATTGAAGATGTTTGTGAGGGAGTTGTGGTCGGGGCCCATACGGGTCATCTCCCCTGTTTTGGTCTTGAGCATATGATATCGAGGACGTTTTCGGGAAGGGGAAGGAGATTCTGATCGTTTCTGCATTTTATCATGTTCTCTGGATTGTCTTTCCATTGTTGGGAATGGGTTGGGGTTTCTTGGTTTCCTTCTGTGGGTGCTTATGGATCTGGATGTGGTGGAGTTGGGGGGCAGGGGGCGAAGGTGGGGGCGGGGTGGAGGAGGGGGTTTGGGGGTTTTTGGAGTGTGGGGGCTTGGGTAGCTGGGGTGGCTTGGGAGGAGAGAGCAAAGGAGGGAGGGATTTGTGAGTTGTGCTTTTGAGTGGGTAAAGGGTTATGTCCATCTTGAGGGGGAGGAGAGGGGTTGATTGAGGGGATGGGGGGTTGGGGGAGGGGGTGAAGCTGGAGGGGGGGGATCGTTAAGGAGGGGAGGTTATTTGCCTGAAGTATGACATTTAGAGTGTGGGAGTAGTCCCAGTGGTGCTGTTGTGACAGTGCTACAGCAGAGTGTACTGCAATTGCTATCTTGCAATTTGATATGTAATCAAAGGTGGCTGTGGGGTCTTGTGTGTGTGTGTTGGTATTTGCAATGTTGCAATTTGATATATGTTCAGGAGTGGTTGTGAGTGTTTGTGTGTTATTTGTTGGAGAGGAGGTTATTGGTGCTGTTGTGCTGGCGGGGTTGAGGGATGGTGGGGGGTGACCCCATGTGAGGGGGTATTCCATGCGTTTATGGGGGGAAGGGGGGCGGAGGGGGTGAGGTTGGGAGGGGGGAGGTATTTGTTGGGTAATGTTGTTGAGGTATTCCTTCCTTGTGGGGCAGATATTTGATATTGCAGTGTGTGCCTGTTGGCAGTTTGAGCATTTTACTGGTAGAGTACAGGTAGACCAGAAATGTCCAGTTGCAGAGCATCTAGAACAAATTTGGTTGGCATTGCATGTGGATTTTTGGTATCCAAATTTATAGCATCTGATGCATTGTTCTATGTGATGATAGTTAAGGGTGAATAGTGTGTCAGGAGGAATACTGAGGGTCTTGGCTAGAATGCCCCTGTTGAACAGTATTTCTGCATCTTGAGGAGTATAGCATCTTATTTTGAGAATGTTGGAGTTAGGAGGTCGGAATATGTCGTCAATTATAACCTTGTTCCTTGTGCTGATGTCTTTTATGAGGTCTTCCTTGTCGTCTTCGTAAGCAGTCAGGAGTGATGGGTTTGTGTGTTTTACAATTACTGTGCTCTTGGCTCGGTGTTCAGGACTCCATATGATGGAGAATCCAGCTTGTAAGAGTTTAGGTCTGTTCTGAGTAGCAGTGTAAATGCTGTAAGAATGGTGGTCTAGGATGAGTTTAAATCCAGTGTTTGTCTTTATTACGTTAGTCTGGGGAGCTTGAGTCAGATTGAACAGTATGTTCATGGCTGTGGTTGCATCTAGGTCGCCTTTTGGGTATTTTAGAAGGAGAGAGGGAGTGGTGGGCTTTGATTTGGTCGTTGCTGTGGCGGGGGTAGTGGGGGTCGGGATGGGGGCGTGGTAGCCGTGGTAGCTTGCAGTGAAATCATCTTGGTGTTGATACATGGGCTGAAGGCCTGCTATTCGTCGGTTGGCTATCGTGAGGTTTGTGCGTGTGTGTGTACCTGCCCAGAGTGGGCGTCCTGTGCGTAAATCACTTGGAATGCAGCCACAGGCAACGGTCAGACGAATACCCCACCGCAGCAGGTGCAGGTCCAACCGGCCCGGAAAAATGAAAAATTTTAAGGAGAGTAGAGAAAGGCGTTGGTGTTATTCAGTTGGTGTAGTCTAGCCAATCCACTGTGTGGGTATCTTTAACCACCTCAATGAAGCGGGATCGACAGGCCCTTTGGAAAATTACGACGCATAAAGTTATCTATTTAATGTCTGAAAAAAAGATATTGGCTAAAAAAAAGATGCTGTCTAAATATTCTCAGAGATGCTGTTACAACCGAACTGGAGGCGAGGTCAACTGTATGCCGTGGGTACACTTGCTATATAGCAGAGGTGTCGTAGTCTTGCTTTTGAAGGTCAGCAGGGCGACTCCTAGGTCAATGATGGTTATCAGCTATCAGCAGCAGGAGTGCAGAGGCCGTCGTTCTTCCCTTGGGCAGACTAGCAGCGACGCACTATTCCTGGTGTTGATGTCTGTGTTCTTCTCAGCAGGTCCAAACAAGCAGGTCCAACAGGATTGGTAGAGGAAAAAAACCTCATATGAGGTAAAAAGCCTCTCCCACTAGGGGATCGAAAGGCACAGTACAGAGTCTGTCTGGATAGAATTTTCAGAGGGGCATGAAAAATTGATTTTAGGTGTGATATACCGTCCCCCAAACTTAGATAGGGACCAAGGGAGACTACTATGGGAGGAAATTGTTAAGGCCACAATGCACGATAACGTAGTTATTCTGGGTGACTTCAACTTTAGTCAAATTGATTGGAATTTTTTGACTGGGAATTTAGAATCTAACATTTCTTAGAAGTAGTTCAAGATTGTTTTTTGAAGCAGTTTGTGACAGAACCTACAAGGAAATAATCTGCTGACTTAGTTCTGGCAAACAAGAAACCCTTGTTAATAATTTAGAAATTACAGAGGAACTCGGCGCAA
>WNWK01058707.1:0-10379 GCA_009830355.1 Cherax destructor | reverse complement strand
TGATGAAAAAAATTGTGTAATGATTCACCTCTGAATTATAAATATATTGAAGTGGAAAAAATTGTTAACCAAGGTATATATGATACTTGGTGGTAAAAACCTCACCAGGAACACTAAAAGTGGGAAAAACATATCTCTTAAACCCCATAAGGGGAACTTGATTGAAGCTAATAACATAGTGGTGTTTAGCTTAGATTCAGGAGATAAAATGCCCTAATAAGTCAATATTAAGTCTAAATTTGCTTACCTTGATTGGATATGGTAGATGAGATCCAGGATATAAATCTAAGGAAGGCGAAGCACCCTCCGAGATATAACATTAATATGAAAAATATTGAAAAATTCAAAAATAAATGGAAAAAATGGGAAAAATGGATTTTAGGAGGGGGTGGGGGATCAAATCTTTTTCTATGTATTATTGATATCGAGAAAATACCATGCCATATAGGGGGACCTTCGAAAATGAAATATTCGAGAAAAATGAAAAAAATCGAAAATCGAGGAACGGGGCGATCCAGGAGTAGAAGGGGATGGGGGTGGGAGTAGGGGTAAAATGGGGTGAGGATAGGGGTCTCAAAAGGGTTGGGTTGAGGAGCGGTCGGAAGGGGAGCCCCAAAAAGTTAGCCGCTCTGAGAGATTGTACACTACTATATATATATATATATATATATATATATATATATATATATATATATATATATATATATATATATATATATATATATATATATATTTTTTTTATTAACACATCGGCCGATTCCCACCAAGGCAGGGTGGCCGAAAAAGAAAAACTTTCATCATCATTCACTCCATCACTGTCTTGCCATATATATATATATATATATATATATATATATATATATATATATATATATATATATATATATATATTTGTGGTTGCTGGGATAGAGACGTAGCTCCTGGTCCAACCTCTTCACTGATCGCTACTAGGTCCTCTCTCCCTGTTCTATGAGCTTTATCATGCCTCGTCTTAAAACTATGTATGGTTCCTGCCTCCACTACATCACTTGCCGGACTATTCGACTTCCGAACAGCTCTATGACTGAAGAAATACTTCCTAACATCTCTGACTCATCTGAGTCTTCAACTTCCAGAGAAGACAACACTCAGTACCGAAGAATCCTGGAATCATCACTTATCTGCATATCCAACAACTTCAACCAGAACAACGGCTTCTACAACATAGCTGAACCTATTGCCAAGAAACTTCTTCAACTCTATCCCACATAGAACTCAAGAATGGAACACTGCAGGTCCTTTAAGTTACCCAAGGTTTTAAACTATCACACTACTTTGAAGACTGTCACATGCAGCATTTTCCACCTGACCCAGCATTCTCCACCTGACTAAATCCTATAAATACTCATGTTTCTTGTATCCAGATAGATCTGTTTGTGACTCGATAAAGTTGCGTGGGCGAAACGTTGTCAATAAAGGATCACATTATACTGCTTATGTGTTTATTTTTCCAATGTGCGCCTCAGATGTGCTCGGTATTATACTCACCCCAAGATCCTTTTTTCTTGAATGAGATTTGCAGTCTTTGGCCACCTAACCTGTGCTCTGTCTGCGGTCTTCTTTGCCCTTCCCCGATCTTCGTGACTTTGCAGTTGGCGGGGTTAAATTCAAGGATCCAGTTGCTGTGTTTGTGTGTGTGTGTGTGTGTGTGTGTGTGTGTGTGTGTTGTGTGTTTTATAGCTTTTCGTTTAAGCAATCTAATGCAAATTTAAAGTTTTAGAGCATTCTAGCGAAAAATTCCGCATTTTAAACGCATCTATTATTGATTTAATCGTTGTGTATATTGTCAATTACAAACTTCACCAAGCAGTTTTAAACAAAACGAAACTGTGTGTGTGTGTGTGTGTGTGTGTACTCACCTATTTGTACTCACATATTTGAGGTTCCAGGGGTCAAGTCATGGCTCCTGGCCCCGCCAGGTTCACTCTCCCCCTGCTCCATGAGCTTTGTCGTACCTAGATCCTGCCTCCACTTCATCACTCTCCAGACTATTCCACTTCCTGACTACTCTATGACTGAAGAAATACTTCCTAATATCCCTGTGACACGTCTAAGTCTTCAACTTCCAATTGTGACCCCTTGTTGCTACGTCCCATCTCTGGAATAACCAGTCTCTGTCCACCGTGTCAATTCTTCTCAGCATTTTATATGCTGTTATCATGTCTTTCCCTCTCTCTCCTGTCCTCCAGTGTCGTCAGAACGATTTCCCTTAACCTCTCCTCATAGGTCATGCCCCTTAACTCCCGGGACTATTTGCACTGTGTGTAAAAGATTCCTTGTAAAATATACAGTCAAACTGATAAAAGTCTTGAACTAAGATTTAACTTAAACAACATAAATATAGCATTAGAAGTGGACAAGATTCTAATGCTCTGTTTATTCATGTGAGAGATTTTAATAATTTTCAAAAGGCTGAGAAGGATGTATCAAGCAAGTCCATGGTTGAGAGGAATATAAAAGAATCATGTTTCATAAAAAGCAGTTTTGAAAATAATATGAATATTTCTTTTGGTTTATGTAAATTGGATTCATTTATAATTAATACAATTTTGGAAGAATTTAATGATACATTAGACAAATAAAAAAATCTTAATGATTGGGTAGAGTATCAGTTGTGTTTCATAGAGTCGGGTGTTGTCACGTGACTGTGATGTGTAGTCTTGCCCTTATATGCCTTCCTGTTGATGATTTATTTTTATAGTTCCTTGATAATGTGAGAAGTTACGAAAGCGCTTGAAATTTCACTATTTTTTCACAGTGGTTGCTCTGCACACACACACACACACACACACACACACACACACACACTGACAATAAATGAAATGATGGAATACGTAGGGGCAAAGTGCAAGGAGGCAGAGGAAAGGTTTATACCCAGAGGCAAATGTTTAAATGGGAAGGCCAGAAAGAGCCCCTGGTTTACCCAAAGGTGCAGGGAGGCAAAGAATCAGAGTATCAGAGAATGGAAACGGTACAGAAGGCAAAGAACCCAAGTAAACAAAGAGATTAGTAGAAGAGCTAGAAACGAGTATGCACAAGTACGGAGGGAGGCCCAGAAACAGTACGAAAATGACATAGCATCGAAAGTTAAGTCCGACCCGAAACTGATGTTCAGTCACATCAGAAGGAAGACAACAGTCAAGGACCAGGTGATAAGGCTGAGGAGAGTAGATGGGGAACTCACAAGTAATGATCAAGAGGTATGTGAGGAGCTCAACTTGAGGTTTAAGGAAGTATTCACAATGGAGGAAGGAAGGCAGCTGGGTAGACAGGACATGGTTCGTCACCAACAAGGGATGTACCAAGTGCTAG
This sequence comes from Cherax destructor, assembly GCA_009830355.1. Lineage (NCBI taxonomy): Eukaryota > Metazoa > Arthropoda > Malacostraca > Decapoda > Parastacidae > Cherax > Cherax destructor. The sequence goes on along the minus strand of WNWK01058707.1, from coordinate 7,028 downwards.
AAGGCGTACACACAACTGAGGAGGAAGTGAAGCAGTTACTCAGTGACCTCGATACCTCAAAGGCGATGGGTCCGGACAATATCTCCCCGTGGGTTCTTCGGGAAGGAGCTGAGGTACTGAGTGTGCCACTTACCACAATATTCAACACATCCCTTGAAACTGGGCAGCTACCTGAGGTATGGAAGAAGGCCAACGTAGTCCCCATTTTTAAAAAAGGAGACAGAAAAGAGGCACTAAACTATAGACCGGTGTCACTTACATGTATAGTGTGCAAAGTCCTGGAGAAAATCATCAGGAAAAGAATGGTGGAACACCTTGAGCGGAACAGGATAATAAACACCAGACAGCATGGATTCCGGGAAGGCAAATCCTGTGTAACAAACCTCCTAGAGTTCTATGATAAAGTAACAGAGGTAAGGCAGGAGAGAGAAGGGTGGGTTGATTGCATTTTCCTGGACTGCAGGAAGGCCTTCGACCCAGTTCCTCACATGAGATTAGTAAAGAAGTTGGAAGAACAAGCAGGTATAACAGGAAGGGCACTGGAATGGATCAGGGAATACCTCAAAGGGAGGCAACAACGGGTCATGGTGCGTGGTGAGGTATCACAGTGGGCGCCTGTGACGAGCGGTGTACCGCAGGGGTCAGTCCTAGGACCAGTGTTATTCCTGGTATATGTAAATGACATGACGGACGGGATAGACTCAGAAGTGTCTCTATTCGCGGATGATGTGAAAATAATGAGGAGAATCACATCGGAAGAGGACCAGGCAGGGCTGCAAACAGACCTGAACAAGCTCGACATCTGGTCTAGCAGTTGGCTTCTCGAATTCAATCCCTCCAAATGCAAAGTCATGAGGATCGGAGAAGGGCAAAGAAGACCGCTGACAGAGTACAAGCTAGGCGGACAAAGGCTACAAACCTCGGCAAAGGAGAAAGACCTTGGAGTGAGTATAACGCCTAGCACGTCTCGGGAGGCACACATCAACCAGATAACTGCAGCAGCATATGGGCGTCTGGCAATCCTTAGATTAGCGTTCCGTTACCTTAACAAGGAATCGTTCAAGACACTGTATACCGTGTACGTCAGGCCCATACTAGAATATGCAGCACCAGTCTGGAACCCACACCTGGTCAAGCACGTAAGGAAACTAGAGAAAGTGCAAAGGTTTGCGACAAGGTTAGTTCCACAACTCAGGGGTCTGTCTTATGAAGAAAGGTTGAGGGAAATAGGACTAACAACACTGGAGGAAAGAAGGGTCAGAGGAGACATGATAACGACATACAAAATACTGCGGGGAATTGACAAGGTAGATAGTGACAGGTTGTTTCAGAGAGGGAACACAGAAACAAGGGGACACAACTGGAAGCTGAAGACTCAGATGAGTCAAAGGGATGTCAGGAAACATTTCTTCAGCCACAGAGTAGTCAGGAAGTGGAATGGACTAGAGAAAGATATAGTGGAGGCAGGAACCATACATAGTTTTAAGACAAGGTATGATAAAGCTCATGGAGCAGGGAGAGCAGAGACCCAGTAGCAGACAGCGAAGAGGCGGGGCCAGGAGCTGAGTCTCGACCCCTGCAACCACAATTAGGTGAGTACAATTAGGTGAGTACACACACACACACACACACACACACACACATTCAATCGGACGAGGATCAGGCACAACTACAAAGGGATTTGGACAGGCTGCAAGCCTGGTCCAGCAATTGGCTCCTGGAGTTCAACCCCTCCAAGTGCAAAGTCATGAAGATTGGGGAAGGACAAAGAAGACCGCAGACGGAGAACAGTCTAGGGGACAGAGACTACAAACCTCAAACAAGGAAAAAGATCTTGGGGTGAGTATAACACCAGGCACATCTCCTGAGGCGCACATCAACCAAATAACTGCTGCAGCATATGGGCGCCTAGCAAACCTAAGAACAGCATTCCGATATCTTAATAAAGAATCGTTCAGGACCCTGTACACTGTGTACGTTAGGCCCATACTGGAGTATGCAGCACCAGTTTGGAACCCACACCTAGCCAAGCACGTAAAGAAGCTAGAGAAAGTGCAAAGGTTTGCAACAAGACTAGTCCCAGAGCTAAGGGGTATGTCCTACTAGGAGAGGTTAAGGGAAATCGACCTGACAACACTGGAGGACAGGAGAGATAGGGGGTACATGATAACGACATATAAGATACTGAGAGGAATTGACAAGGTGGACAAAGACAGAATGTTCCAGAGATGGGACACAGCAACAAGGGGATACAGTTGGAAGTTGAAGACTCAGGTGAATCACAGATATGTTAGGAAGTATTTCTTCAGTCACAGAGTGGTCGGGAAGTGGAATAGTTTGCTAAGCGATGTAGTGGAGGCAGGTTCCATACATAGCTTTAATAAGAGGTATGATAGAGCTCATGGCGCAGGGAGAGTGACCCGGTAGCGGCCAGTGAAGAGGCGGGGCCAGGAGCTGTGACTCGACCCCTGCAACCACAACTAGGTGAGTACAACTAGTTGAGTACACACACACACACACACACATATATATATATATATATATATATATATATATATATATATATATATATATATATATATATATATATATATATATATATAATATATATATATATATATATATATATATATATATATATATATATATATATATATATATATATATATATATATATATATATATATATACCCTTCTCCTGTATATATTACTAAATGTAAAAGGAGAAACTTTCGTTTTCCTTTTGGGCCACCCTGCCTCGGTGGGAAACGGCCGACGTGTTGAAAGAAAGAAGAAAGATATATATACGTATATATATATATATATATTCGGCCATGGGAACACGCCTCGACCCTAAGACCCTTCGTATTGCAGTGGCTCTGCGCCTTGCTGCCCCTATTCACACGGAATATACGTGTATTTGCAGCGATGCACAAGCCGACCAATATGGTCTACATGGTCTTAACTGTTCTAAAACCAAGGGTTGGCATGCAAGACACAATGAGGACAACGACATCATAAAGAGAACCCTTGCTACAGCTGGATGCCCAGCCGAGAGAGAGCCTCGATCACTAGCAGCCAACAACGCCCACAACCCAGCAAACCGCCCCGACGGGATCACCATCTATCCTTGGAAGAATGGCAAGCTCTTAGCATGGGATTATACCTGTGTGTCAACACTGGCTGACACCTACATCCCTCACAGTGTTGGGCGACAGGGAGGAGCTGCTGACCACAGAGAGGAGTACAAGATCGGCAAGTACAGAGACATAAGCCAACAGTATAAATTTGTCCCAGTGGGATCAGAGACCTTGGGAGCGTGGGGAAAAAATGCAACACGTTTCCTTAAAGAACTGGGTTCCAGACTCATCGACACCACCAGGGACCCAAGGGCAGCCACGTTCATGTTCCAGCGTCTCAGTGTGGCCATCCAGAGGGAAAACGCATGCTGCATTCTTGGCTCGCGTCCGGCTTCGGAGGAGCTGGAGGAGATTCATAATCTTTGACATATTGTACCATTGTATTCATGTTCATGTTTGTGTTTTCTACAAATGTATTATGTCTATCAATAAAGCATTTATATGTATGTATGTGTGTATATAGGATGGGGTGGTAGGAGAAGTGGAATATTCAAATGGCTTCAGGAAGAAATCCAAATATTCTTCCTTGAAGCATTTTTATCCACTTCTCCGAGGCTATGGGTCCCACAATTTGCACTAGAGGTGGACCCCATTCTATAATAATAAAAAAAAAAAAAAATATATATATATATATATATATATATATATATATATATATATATATTACATAATTTTGTACAAAAGATTTAAGAGATACATTGTTGATATAAAGATGGCATATACAGTACATAAAGTGTGAGAGATACATGTCTAGTACATAATGTTACGTGTTTGTCACTGATTATAATGCGAAAATCTCATCCAGCTCCTCAGAGCTGGAGCGTGTGTACAAAATACAGCAGACATTACCCTTCTGAACAGCAGCGCTGAGTAACTTTAACATAAAACTAGCTGCCCTGGGATCCCTAGTTACTCTGATGAGACTTTTGCATAGCTTCTTAAAGAACTTAGATGCACTCTTTCCCCATGAGCCAAGGGTCTCCCAGTCTATGGGAACAAACATATAATGATGGGCAAGTTCTCATTATTTTCTAGACTTTGGAACTCCTTGAAGCTGGCGGCTGCCCCTCCTTCCTCCTTGGTGTGTTGGAGATAGGTATCCCACACCACCTGCTTGCCTTCTGTCCAGGCTTGAAGGGTGAAACCATCTGGACCCTTTTGGCTGCCATCAGATCTGCATAGTTGGGGTGGCTCCCTTACTGCTGGGCATCCGGCTGTTGTGAGGCTCCTCTTGATGTTATTAACCTCTTCATGTCTTGCAATATTTTCCTCGGATTTACGGCACACAAGACCATGGTACCCGATTCGGTCTGCTGCTTCACTGCCACAAATACACCTGTGTTCGTCGAGAACAGGGGCGTCGAAGGGCAACATCAATGCGGATGGTCTGTGGGTCGAGGCGTGTGCCAAGGCTGGAGTTGGGAACAGCCAACAGAAAGTCCCCTGCATGAGGAGCTCTCACTGTCAGGAGGCGGGTTCTATCCTTCCCTGACACACTCTGAAGCATTGCTGTGGCTATATTCTCTTTTATTGGGCCATCCCAGTGCGACTGTTTGTAGTTGTTGGTGGGAGCAGGTCTGGTTTCAGAACCCGTTAGATTATCCCAGATTCTGGCTCCATCAATGAACTTTTGTTCCTGGACTCCAATCTTGTCCCTAAGATGTTCAGAGAGAATCGCTGCTACAATCCGTCTGGATACAACGCATGAGGAAAAAAAAGCAGGTAGCGCAATTTGACATGACTTGCGGACACCAATGCCTCCTACTCTGACTGGGAGTGTAGCTTGGTCCCACTGCCCATCTTCTAGAGTAAGGTTAAGTACTTTAGTAAAGATCTGCCTCAGGATACTGTCATATTCGTGCAGTATAGGGTTATCATATGAAGGAGCACATCATAGGAAATATGTCAACCTGGGCAGACTCAAGTACTCTGTGAGAAGGTACAAGGCATCGTGGGTGCCAAGATTGCTTATTCGTTGTTCCATTCTCCTCAGTTGACTCTTCCAGTTTCTTAATGAGAATTGTGTCAATGGCATCGATTTAGAGAGGTGCTCCAAGCAAGACACTATTAGTAAGGGCAATGACTGTTGCTCCTGGTAGTTTTGATCTCACTGCATCTATCACTTGTTGATTGACTGAGATGATTTCACATTTGGATGGATTCAGGATGAGACCCATTTCCTGTCCCCGTGTCATCACCTGTGTAAGATCATCTAGAAGGGACTCCTTTGTACCTGCTAGTGTGACATCATCCAGGAACCAGATGTTTAGCTCACTGGTCAGGCTGACTCTGATTTCCCTAACTGCTATACAGAAAAGAAATGGTGCGAGAGGGTCCCCTTGCTGGACACCCTCTGATGATGTCAGTTCATGCTCTCCAAACAAATCTTTCGTGCTGCAATCCACACATCATAAGGAGCTTGTAATGTTGCAGAAAAGAGGAGGAGGTCCAAGCAACATTGCAATTTCTTGATGATGGGTTGATTGCACCACAAAAGGCCTAGAGCTATCATTCAATTTTCCCCGTGGTTATTTTGTATATATATATATATATAAAATATATATATATATATATATATATATATATATATATATATATATATATATATATATATATATATATATATATATATATATATATACGTATATATATATATACACAATATATATTTGCACCCTTACCAGTCGATAGGCTTTATGCCTATCAAACCAATCAATCTTAACACCTATTGTACAACTCACGACAGTCTTCTCGTTAAACCTGCAGCAATATTGGTCAGGGGATCTGGAGAGTATAGCTGTTCCCACGTAATTATTTCAGGAAAATGATTTTCATCTTGTACGATGATATATCCTTTCTGGGACGCCAATGTAACTTCTTTTATAAAAGTATATATCCTGATTAGTATGGTATGTCGTCAGTAATACTATAAAATATTTTCCCTGGTGCGATAACATATCCCCAAGGTGTGATAATATATACATTAGGTGTGATAATATATACATTAGGTTTGATATATCCCTAAGGTACAGTAGTATATCCTCACGGTGCATAATATATTCCTAAATTGCCATAATATATCCTCTGCCTGGTGCTCTAATGTTTCCTCTGTCTGGTGCTCTAATGTATCTTCTGCCTGGTGCTCTAATGTATCTTCTGCCTGGTGCTCTAATGTATCTTCTGCCTGGTGCTCTAATGTTTCCTCTGTTTGGTGCTCTAATGTATCTTCTGCCTGGTGCTCTAATGTATCTTCTGTCTGGTGCTCTAATGTATCTTCTGTCTGGTGCTCTAATGTATCTTCTGGCTGGTGCTCTAATGTATCTTCTGCCTGGTGCTCTAATGTATCTTCTGGCTGGTGCTCTAATGTATCTTCTGGCTGGTGCTCTAATGTATCTTCTGCCTGGTGTTCTAATGTATCTTCTGGCTGGTGCTCTAATGTATCTTCTGCCTGGTGCTCTAATGTATCTTCTGCCTGGTGCTCTAATGTTTCCTCTGTTTGGTGCTCTAATGTATCTTCTGCCTGGTGCTCTAATGTATCTTCTGTCTGGTGCTCTAATGTATCTTCTGTCTGGTGCTCTAATGTATCTTCTGGCTGGTGCTCTAATGTATCTTCTGCCTGGTGCTCTAATGTATCTTCTGGCTGGTGCTCTAATGTATCTTCTGGCTGGTGCTCTAATGTATCTTCTGCCTGGTGCTCTAATGTATCTTCTGGCTGGTGCTCTAATGTATCTTCTGCCTGGTGCTCTAATGTATCTTCTGCCTGGTGCTCTAATGTATCTTCTGTCTGGTGCTCTAATGTATCTTCTGGCTGGTGCTCTAATGTATCTTCTGCCTGGTGCTCTAATGTATCTTCTGTCTGGTGCTCTAATGTATCTTCTGGCTGGTGCT
>WNWK01058706.1:5000-10379 GCA_009830355.1 Cherax destructor | reverse complement strand
TTGTTGATTTTAAGAAGGAGGGGAAAGGATGGAGTAGTATGCTAGTGATTGAAGGGGAATCCCCTTCCATTAACACTGCAGGTGGCAAGTTTTTTCTAGGGTTACTGGCCTTTTTCTTTTAATGCCACTAGGACCAGCTTGAGAGTCACTGGACCCTCTCTCACAAAAAATCTGTTCAGGAAGCATGCCTGCATGCTACACTCCCCTGCATGCCTGCCACCCCTCCATGCCTGCTACACCCCTGCAGCCTGCTACACTCCTGCATGCCTGCTACACGCCCTGCATGCCTGCTACCTCCCTGCATGCCTGCTACACGCCCTGTATGCCTGCTACACGTCCTGCATGCCGCTACACTCCCTGCATGCCTGACACTCCCTGCATGCCTGCTACACTCCCTGCATGCCTGCTACACTCCCTGCGTGCCTCTACACTCCCTGTGTGCCTGCTACACTCCCTGCGTGCCTGCACACTCCCTGCATGCCTGCTACACTCAATGCATGCCTGCTACACTCAATGCATGCCTGCTACACTCAATGCATGCATGCCTGCTACACTCAATGCATGCCTGCTACTCTCAATGCATGCCTTACACTCAATGCATGCCTGCTACACGCCCTGCATCCTGCTACACGCCCTGCATGCCTGCTACACTCTCTGCATGGCTGCTACACTCCTGCATGCCTGCTACACTCCCTGCATGCCTGCTACACTCCCTGCATGCCTGCTACACTCCCTGCATGCCTGCTACACTCCCTGCATGCCTGCTACACTCCCCGCATGCCTGCTACACTCCCTGCATGCCTGCTACACTCCCTGCATGCCTGCACACTCCCTGCATGCCTGCTACACTCCCTGCATGCCTGCTACACTCCCTGCATGAATGCTACACTCCCTGCATGAATGCTACACTCCCTGCATGAATGCTACACTCCCTGCATGAATGCTACACTCCTGCATGAATGCTACACTCCGCATGAATGCTACACTCTCTGCATGAATGCTACACTCCCTGCATGAATGCTACACTCCCTGCATGAATGCTACACTCCCTCCATGAATGCTACACTCCCTGTATGAATGCTACACTCCCTGCATGAATGCTACACTCCCTGCATGAATGCTACACTCCCTGCATGAATGCTACACTCCCTGCATGACTGCTACACTCCTGCATGAATGCTACACTCCCGCATGAATGCTACACTCCCTGCATGAATGCTACACTCCTGCATGAATGCTATGAATGCGATGGTAGAATAGGCTTTACCATACAGCCTGGCCAGCTCAGTGATACACACTCCACTTTCATATTTTGTTATCTCCTTCAGTTGTACTGTATTTCTGAGCCTCTTTACCACAGGGCTGGCATTAGGAGCTTTCTTTGGACCCATGGTAGCTTATTTAGCCGTTGCAAACACTAAAAACAGTGGAATAATGACAATATACTGGTATGAATGCGTGGTTGGTGGTTGCTCTCGCTTGTAAACAATAGCACACTGATGCTCCCTGGAGTGCCCGCACAGCTGGGCCACGCGTCCAGGACGAATATCGTAAACCGAGTAGATCATTGTAAACAGAGTCAATATTTTGACGTAAAAATGTATCGCTAACCGATTTTATCGGTATCTGACGCCATCGCTAACCGAGGGTCCACTGTATATACAGTGGACTCGACCCATTATGTAAGTGTATTTTTGTAAGTGCTTTTGAAAGTGTATTTTTGGGGGTCGAAAAGGACTAATCTAATTTACATTATTCCTTATGGGAATAAATTCGTTTGGTAACGACACTCAAACAGTATTCTGGAACGAATTATGGCCATTAACCAGGGGGTCCACTGTATATTTATTTATTTATTTCAACACGTTAGCCGTTTCTCACCGAGGCAGGGTGGCCCAAAAGGAAAAACGAAAGTTTCTCCTTTTACATTTAGTAATATATACAGGAGAAGGGTTTACTAGACCCCTGCTTCCGGCATTTTAGTCGCCTTTTACAACATGCATGGCTTACGGAGGAAGAATTCTGTTCCACTTCCCTATGGAGATATATACTATACACAGTAGACCGTCATTTAGCACGGTAGTTACGTTCCTGAAAATGTTGTGTTAGGTAAAATCGTGTTAGATAATTAATAGAACTTATGGGAAAAATAGGGTTACGTTCATGGGAGTCCCCAAAAAGCCAAACAAGTTTTTTTTAGACCAACAGATCTTGAAAAAATTGAAGGTGAATATGTAATTGTAGTTCATTGTCGTGATACAGTAGACCCTCATTTAGCACGACTTTATGTTGCGCGTTTTGGGTATTACGCGATTGAAGAATTGCGGCACATTTTTATCTAACACGACGTAAACCTTATATTACGTGATTCGCTGGAGGGGAAAAATTTTGAGCCCGCGGTCGCCTGCAGTAGGTTAAACCATTGAGTCAGTGGGGGTCCTACTAAGGGTGGCTATGAGCCACAACAAGTGTTTAATGCTGACGAGACAAGTGTTTTCTGGAAGAAAATGCCAACATGAACTTATATCAGTCAGCAAGAGAAAAGTGCACCAGGCTTCAAGACAGCAAAGGATCGCTTCACCTTGCTCCTTTTGGGTAATGCATCAGGTGATTTCAAGTGTAATCCCATGGTTATTTACCGCTGTACAAAGTGTTACTTTGTACACATAAAAAGATGTAAACATAAGTTTGTGTGACTAACTTACTGACTGACTGGACTGACTTACTGAATGACTTGACTGACTGAATGACTTGACTGACTGACTTACTGAATGACTTGACTGACTGACTTACTGAATGACTTGACTGACTGAATGACTTGACTGACTGACTTACTGAATGACTTGACTGACTGACTTACTGAATGACTTGACTGACTGACTTACTGAATGACTTGACTGACTAACTTACTGAATAACTTGACTTACTGAATGACTTGACTGACTGACTTACTGAATGACTTGACTGACTTACTGAATGTCTTGACTGACTTACTGAATGTCTTGACTGACTTACTGAATGTCTTGACTGACTTACTGAATGTCTTGACTGACTTACTGAATGTCTTGACTGACTTACTGAATGTCTTGACTGACTTACTGAATGTCTTGACTGACTTACTGAATGTCTTGACTGACTTAATGAATGACTTGACTGACTTAATGAATGACTTGACTGACTTAATGAATGACTTGACTGACTTAATGAATGACTTGACTGACTTAATGAATGACTTGACTGACTTAATGAATGACTTGACTGACTTAATGAATGACTTGACTGACTTAATGAATGACTTGACTGACTTAATGAATGACTTGACTGACTTAATGAATGACATGACTGACTTAATGAATGACTTGACTGACTTAATGAATGACTTGACTGACTTAATGAATGACTTGACTGACTTAATGAATGACTTGACTGACTTAATGAATGACTTGACTGACTTAATGAATGACTTGACTGACTTACTGAATGACTTTATTAAAGTTAGAGACACTCAGTACAACTATCGACTTCAGTTCCAGAATTCTACTATCCACTAGCCCAGTAGGGCCACAGCATAATTCCATCTCTTCACAATCATCCACAAACGTCAGCACCCACAATTTAAGGTAAATACTATTATTTCTGTTACATTTGTAGTCTTAAGCAGTAAAAAAAACATAATACATCACGATAATGAACTACAATTACATATTCTTTTATATTTGTAAGATCTGTTGGTCTAAAAAAAACTTGTTTGGCTTTTTGGGGACTCTCAGGACTGTAACCCTATTTTTCCCATAAGTTCTTTTAATTATCTAACACGATTTTACCTAACACGATGTTTTCAGGACCGTAACTACCGTGCTAAATGAGGGTCTACTGTATATAACTGCTTAGACTACAAATGCAATAGAAATAATAGTATTTCTTACCTTAAATTGTGGGTAATGATGTTTGTGGATGGTTGTGAAGAGAGTGAATATGGATGGTGTGGCCCTACTGGGCTGAGGTGGATGGTTGTTGGTTGTCAGCAGAAGTGGATGGTAGAGGTTCTGGTACTAAAGTCGATGGTTGTATTGGAGTGTGCATAAATGCTGTAATACATCTCTGGGATCTTTTACCCTGCTGTACATTATACAGCTGATGGTAAGACATCATCAGCTGGTCTAGACCCAGTTTCAAAGCACTGCTTCTAGATTTGTTATTGTATAATTATACTATTACTATCAATAAATAATATCTACCTATCATATTTATTCCAGGATAATATTAAGTATAACAAATAATGTAGAAGCATGATAAAGATGCATAAATTAATAAAAACTGACATATAGGTATTGAAGGGTGGGCAGGGTTGAGAGGGAGAAGATGGAGCAGTCTCTCAGTTGCTCATGGACCATCATGGCGTGAGGATGTGTTAGCTCACGGCACTATAAAGTACAGTGGTCCCTCGGTTTTCGTGCATCTCCAAACTCGAACATTTATGTAAGTGTATTTTTGTAAGTGCTGTTGCAAGTGTATTTTTGGGGGTCTGAAATAGACTAACCTACGTGACATTATTTCTTAACCCTTTGGGGGTCCAAGGGGTCTCTCTGAAACTCGTTCTCAGGGAGGATTGAATACTATGTTTGTTTGGTTCAGTCATTTATAATTGTTTTGTTATTGTCGTTGTTGTTATGGAGCGGCCCTGGAGAGTACATTGTTATGGTTACTCGGGGTTTTATTAACCTACAACCACTACAGTGGCGACGAGGATGGGATCATCAGAGCCAAGGATAGTGGGCCAATGTGACCTGAAGTAGTAGGGATATTGGCAGCCGAGAATCTACAGCAGCAGCAACAAGTGACGATGGCATCACACGGAAGGTTGGAGCCTTTCGACCCACGTAAGATTTCTTTGGAGCTTTGGCTAAGCTTGTTGGAAGCCAATTTCGCTCACTTAGGAATTAAAGAGCAAGATAACAAGAGGAATTTCTTGCTAGTGTCCCTGGGATCAGAAACTTACAGTGTTTTAGGTAATGTGTGTGCACCAGATTTACCACACACGAAGCGTTACGACGACTTGGTCGTGGCACTGAAAAGTTATTATGCAGTGAAACCAGCCTACCACCGCAGTTTGTTGGCTTTTCAGCAGAGGAAGAAACGACAGGGTGAGTCCTTGCATGAATTATATACAGATTTAAAAGCGTTGGCTGTGAACTGTACCTTTGGGGGACAATTTGACCCCAGAGTGAGGGACCAGTTGTTTATGGCAGTGGTGGATGAAGTGTATTTTCCTCACCTAGTTGCAGAAAACTTGGATTTGCAAAGTGTGCAGTCTGCAAAACTATTTGACAAACTTTTGAACTTGGAACAGGCATTTGTTACAGATCAGAACTCTGCTCC
>WNWK01058705.1:0-10379 GCA_009830355.1 Cherax destructor | reverse complement strand
CAATAGTGTGGCTACATTTAAACAGAGAATGTTGTACAGTGGACCCCTGAGTTTGGCCATAATTCATTCAGAAGGCTGTTCAAGTGCCATTACCGACGAATTTGTTCCCATAAAGAATAATGAAAAGTAGGTTAGTCCATTTCAGACCCCAAAAATCACAAAAGCACTTGCAATATTACACTTACATAATTGTTCGAGTTTTGAGGTGGTCAAAACTGGGGGTCCACTGTATATTATATATTGGAAACTTGAAATTCCTGTAACTCAAATAAATTACGCATAAGCTGTCCATATTTTAATTGTTGGATAATTACATTTTTTACTGTAGTTTAAGTTTATAATAATACTCAAAGAAAACTTAGTTTTTTTTTTTTTTGTGCCATGCCTACAGAAGGTTACTCTGGCCCTTGTTCTCATTCCAGTTCTTTAACCCTTTGAGGCCCAAGCCGTAGATCTACACCTTGTCCACAGTGTCAAGAAATTTTAAAATCACTTCATTTTTCTTATGAAATGGTAGAGAATTTTTCTGAAGGTAATAAAACAAAAAGTACAAAATTTGATGGAAAATTGGTGAAATTACACTATCGCAAATTTTAGTGTCAGAATTTTTATGCATCAACAATTTTGCCCACTTTGACTCCTATTTTAGGCCAATTACATTATTCCAGTCGACCAAATTCTTTGCTGTTTTGCTAGTATTACTTCATTTTTCGATTGAGCACAAGAAACTGCCCAATCAACTATTTCAACTACCCACTAAAGTGATCAGAAATTGTTATAATTTGGCCAATTTCACCAGTACAAAATATTCAAATTTCAAAATAGGGTCCAGAATAAACAATGCAGGCATTCCTGACACTAAAATAACATATCCTGTTTATTAGTTACGTTTACAGGCTTTAAAAGATGAATTCCATTTTGATTTTATTCACATAAAGAATTTTTTTTTTACACCAAAAAACTGAAGATTTACTCTTATGCAGTATTGTAATCAATGTATAAATAATATCAAACGCATTCGTGAACGTATATTAAATCCACCAGTTGATGTGTATTGGACGTGGACATCATTTGTTTACTGTTGAACATTGGCAAAAATTTAACATTTTTGCTAATTTAACTCAATTTCAAGCTATTTTCAGTATGAAACCAATCAAAATCATCTCTATTTCTGTAATATATCTTCCATACGAAAAATACCCCCAAAGTCGGTGTTTTAGTCCAAACACACTTTTGCAGGGTTTTTCTCATGCACAGCGTGCTGCAGAATTTTTCATATGGTGCACACTTACTACATAAATCCATTCTCATATGTAGGCCCATATTTACCACTCACAGCTTATCCAAGTGACCCGGGAGCTCATGACATAGAACTACGGCTTGGACCCTGTGGACAAGGTGTAGATCTACGGCTTGGACCCTGTGGTCAAGGTGTGATCTACGGCTTGGACCCTGTGGATAAGGTGTAGATCTACGGCTTGGACCCTGTGGACAAGATGTAGATCTACGGCTTGACCCTGTGGACAAGGTGTAGATCTACGGCTTGGATCCTGTGGACAAGGTGTAGATCTACGGCTTGGACCCTGTGGACAAGGTGTAGATCTACGGCTTGGACCCTGTGGACAAGATGTAGATCTCGGCTTGGACCTTTGGACAAGGTGTAGATCTCGGCTTGGACCCTGTGGACAAGGTGTGATCTACGCCTTGGACCCTGGGGACAAGGTGTAGATCACGCCTGGACCCTGTGGAAAGGTGTAGATCTACGCCTTGGACCCTGTGGACAGGTGTAGATCTACGCCTTGGACCCTGTGGACAAGGTGTAGATCTCGCCTTGGACCCTCAAAGGGTTAATGAGTTATAATAGTGTTTTTCTGTATAGGTCTGTGATCAACATTTGTGTTCTATTTTCTATTTTTTTTAACACACCACTGTGATTTAATGACCTGCTTAAATTGGCAGTTCGTGTAAATTATGGAGCTTCATATATGCTTAATTGTTTGTGCTATTTGATGGTGTTGTGGGTTGAGGGGAAGAGGATCGAGGCTGGCTCTTCCTCACTCCTACAAGATGTTATTCCTCCTTGCCCTATACATGAAATCACAGCTTCCCTATCTTCATCAACATTTAAAAATTCCTCAAAATATTCCCTCCATCTTCCCGTGTCCCATCGACGTAGGGTGTGTTATTGTATAATTTTGTGTGCAGCATGTTTCTTTGGGTAAACAAATGAGTCACCATCAGGTCCACTATATAATTTGTGGTTGCTTAAGTTTCATGCTATACCTTAGGAAAATATATTATTAGTGTATTTTTACCTGTTACAGACAGTTCATTACCTTTGTAACTTGCCATGATTGTGACCAGATCTACCTGGAGTTCATTACCTTTGTAACTAGTTCAGCTATCATAACTTTGGAGTCCAGTCCCTGGACCCATTAAGTACCTCTGTAATCTTTTGACTACCGCCCAAAGGATGGGTATGGGGTGCATAATAAAGATATTAAACCAACTAACAGACTTTCATAAATTTTTCTAATCTGAGAATTGAGGTGTTCATTTTTTTTACAAAGCTTATATACAATATGCTGACTCCTTTCAGATTGTTATATTGTCTCCATGCTTCTTGGCTCACATTGCTAAACATGGAAGAAGTGAGATAGGCCAGTTATTTAAACCTGAAAAAGTCCTGGCGTTACTGTTGGGTGTAGACGACAGCCAATTTACTATGGCTCATCGCTCAGGTATGGAAGTGCTTTAAACATTCTTAAAATTTCATAATCATAATCAGTATCAGTAACATCATTGACTCATTTTCCACTGTAATGGGGTAAGAGATGAGTTCTAACTTAACGTTGAAATTTTTGACACCTGCATATGTTTCAAAAATTTAAAGTAAAAAATTAAAAGTTTTGTGAATTAAAAGTTATTAGGAAATTATGTAAATCTTAAGGACATTGTTGAACTAGACAATATGTAGTTTTGCATAATATTGGACTGCCATATGAATGTAATAAATACACTCTGGGACAATTAGAGAAGTACAGAGGGCCCCTGTTTGTACAGGTTTTAGGTTTGTGACCCCCGTATGGTAAGTAAAAGTCACTGGCAGGTGGAAAAGAGCATTTTTTCAATATTGAATGCATCTAAAATGCCTGATAACATGTTTACACAATCACATATTAAGTGCTAAATACCGCTAGGCATAAAAAACAAAGTAAAATAAATACACAGTACATACAGTATCTTAAAATATGGTGCCAGTTGCCCTTTCCTTATGCAACTGTTGTACAAAAATGGGGGAAAAGTGGTAAAAGCACCAAACATAATGAACATTGGCTCAATTGAAAGCCAACGAAAACGTGGAACACTGAAAAGAAGTGTTGTATGTGCGGGACTGTTCTGTGTCTTAGTATTGGAAGACCATCAGTAGTGCTTCTGTGAACATCCAACAGCATATAGTGCTCATCTGTTTGCTTTCACCTATTTGTAGTTGTAAGGGTCGATTCTCAGATCCTAGCCCCGCTTCTCAACTTGCCACTCTTCTGATTCACCCCCTCTTAGCCTTCTGGGCCCTATCATACCTGCTCTTAAAACTATGTATTGAGCCTACCTTCATCACTTTCTCACCAACGTCATTCCACTTCCTGACTATTCTGAGACTGAAGAAATACTTTGTATCATCCCTGTGACTTATGTCATTTTAACTTCCAGCAGTGTCCCCTAATTCTCATTTCTCATCTCTAACAGCCTATCCATATTTACTTTATCAGTTCCCTTGAGTATTTTGTATATTGTTCTCATGTTCCCCATGGTTCTTCCATCCTCCAATGTCATTAAATCCAATTTCCACCTTATCAAAAAATCCAAATCCAAATCTTTATTTCTTAGGAACATACACAGAAATTACAATGGTTGAGTTTACAGTTCAGTTGTTTTCAGTTTTGATACAATTACTGGATATGATGCAAATATAATTTGATATAATTGCATGTTCAAAAAGAAAGCCATGTATTATGTAAGGCATTTCATTCAAACTGATCTTAAAACTTGCATATTACTTAATTCTAGTCGTAGCACAAAATATTAGACATTGTGTGACAATTTAGCAAGAGTAATTCATTCATAAGTTTTTCAGCTCCAAGTTTAGATAAGTTTGTACTGCTGCTTAGTGGTTCTAAAACTTTAGTGGTTTCTAAATGCCCTGTTTGTACGGTGTGTGTGTGTGTGTGTGTGTGTGTGTACTCACCTATTTGTGGTTGCAGGGGTCGAGTCATAGCTCCTGGCCCCGCCTCTTCACTGATTGCTACTAGGTCCTCTCTCTCCCTGCTCCATGAGCTTTATCAAACCTAGTCTTAAAACTATGTATGGTTCCTGCCTCCACTATGTCGCTTTCCAAGCTATTCCACTTCCTGACAACTCTATGACTGAAGAAATACTTCCTAACATCCCTTTGACTCATAGGAGTCTTCAACTTCCAATTGTGACCCCTTGTTTCTGTGTCCCCTCTCTGGAACATCTTGTCTCTGTCCACCTTATCTATTCCTCGCAGTATTTTATATGTCGTTATCATGTCTCCCTAACCCTCCTGTCCTCTAGTGTCGTCAGGCCGATTTCCCTTAACCTTTCTTCGTAGGACAATCCCTTAGCTCTGGGACTAGTCTTGTTGCAAACCTTTGCACTTTCTCTAATTTCTTGACGTGCTTGACCAGGTGTGGGTTCCAAACTGGTGCTGCATACTCCAGTATGGGCCTGACGTATATGGTATACAGAGTCTTGAATGATTCCTTGGTGAGGTATTGGAACGCTATTCTTAGGTTTGCCAGCCGCCCGTATGCTGCAGCAGTTATCTGATTGATGTGTGCCTCAGGAGATGTGCTGGTATTATACTCACCCCAAGATCTTTTCTTTGAGTGAGGTTTGCAGTCTTTGGCCACCTAGACTATACTCTGTCTGCGGTCTTCTTTGCCCTTCCCGATATTCATGACTTTACATTTGGCAGGGTTAAATTCAAGGAGCCAGTTACTGGACCAGGCTTGCAGCCTGTCCAGGTCTCTTTGTATTCCTGCCTGATCCTCGACTGATTTGATTCTTCTCATTAACTTCACATCATCTGCAAACAGGGACACTTCTGAGTCTATCCCTTCCGTTATGTCATTCACATATACCAAAAACAGTACAGGTCCTAGGACTGACCCTTGTGGAACTCCACTCGTCACAGGTGCCCACTCTGACATCTCGTCACGTACCATGACTCGTTGTTGCCTCCCTGTCAGATATTCTCTGATCCATTGCAGTGCTTTTCCTGTTACGTGTGCCTGATCCTCTAGCTTTTGCATTAATCTCTTGTGAGGAACTGTGTCGAACGCCTTCTTGCAGTCCAAAAAATGCAGTCTATCCACCCTCTCTCTCGTGTCTTACTTCTGTTACCTTGTCATAAAACTGCAGTAGGTTTGTGACACAGGATTTTCCTTCCCTGAAACCATGCTGGTTGTCGTTTATAAGCTTGTGTCTTTCTAGGTGCTCCACCATTCTCCTCCTGATGATCTTCTCCATGACTTTGCATACTATACACGTCAGTGACACAGGTCTGTAGTTTAATGCCTCGTGTCTGTCTCCTTTCTTAAAAATTGGGACTACATTTGCAATCTTCCACGCCTCAGGTAGTTGCCCAGTTTCAATGGATGTGTTGAAGATTTGTGTTAGTGGCACACAACATCTCTGCTCCTCTCTAAGGACCCACGGAGAAATGTTGTCCGGTCCACCGCTTTTGAGGTATCGAGTTCACATAGCAGCTTCTTCACCTCCTCCTCGGTTGTGTGTATTTCATCCAGCACTTGTTGGTATACCTCCTATTCTGAATTCCTGGAGTCCTTCCTGTCTCCTGTGTAAATACTTCTTAAATCTCATGTTGAGCTCCTCACATACCTCTTGGTCGTTTATTGTGAACTCCCACCTTCCTTTCTCAGCCTGATTACCTGGTCCTTGACTGTTGTTTTCCTCCTGATGTGGCTATACAGCAGCTTCGGGTCAGACTTGACTTTGATGCTATATCATTTTCATATTGTCGCTGAGCCTCCCCTTTTTACCTGTGCATATTCGTTTCTGGCTCTTCGGCTAATCTCTTTATTTTCCTGGGTCCTTTGTCTTCTGTACTTTTTTCCCTTCTCTATTACACTTACTTTTGCCTCCCTACACCTCTGGGTGAACCAAGGACTCGTTCTGGTCTTCCCATTACTTCTGTTTCCCTTGGGACAAACCTCTCCTCTGCCTCTTTGCATTTGGTTGTCACATATTCCATCATTTCTTTTACTGGTTTTCCTGCCAATTCTCTCTCCCACTGAACGTCTTGTAGGAAGTTCCTCATGCCTGTGTAGTCCCCCTTTTGTAGTTTCGTTTCTCAATTCCTATTCCTGCTCCCTCTCCACTTGTAGCTCAACTATATAATCAAACACAGAACCAAATGATCACTAGCTCCAAGGGGCCTTTCATACGTGATATCCTCGATGTCCGAACTACTCAAGGTGAATACTAGGTCGAGTCTTGCTGGATCATCCCCACCTCTCTCTCTGGTAGTGTCTCTAACATGTTGATGCATGAGGTTTTCCAGTACCACATCCATCATCTTGGCTCTCCATGATTCAGGACTCCCATGGGGCTCTAGGTTTTCCCAATCAATCTCTTTGTGATTGAAATCACCCATAACTAGTAACTTTGCTCTCCCCATGTGGGCTCTTCTGGCTACCTCGGCTAGTGTGTCTACCATTGCTCTGTTGCTCTCGTCGTATTCTTCTCTTGGCCTCCTGCAGTTCTGTGGCGGGTTGTACATTACAGCAATTACCACCTTATGGCCCTCAGACTGAATTGTTCCTACTATGTAGTCCCTTTCACCCATTCCATCCATTCCTTCCACTTCCTCAAATCCCCACCTGTTCTTAATGAGCAGTGCAACTCCTCCTCCCCCTCTGCTCCCTCTATCTTTCCTGAGGATTTGATATCCGGGTGGAAAGATTGCATCTGTTATCATTCTGGTGAGTTTCGTTTCTGTGAGTGCTATTATGTCTGGGGATGTCTCCTTTATTCGTGTGTGTGTGTGTGTGTGTGTGTGTGTGTGTGTGTGTGTGTGTGTGTACTCACCTAATTGTACTCACCTAATTGTACTCACCTAATTGTACTCACCTAATTGTGGTTGCAGGGGTAGAGACTCAGCTCCTGGCCCCGCCTCTGCGCTGCCCGCTACTGGGTTATACTCACCCCAAGGTCTTTCTCCTTTTCCGAGGTTTGTAGCCTTTGTCCGCCTAGCCTGTACTCTGTCAGCGGTCTTCTTTGCCCTTCTCCGATCTTCATGACTTTGCATTTGGTGGGATTGAATTCGAGAAGCCATTTGCTAGACCAGATGTCAAGCTTGTTAAGGTCTGTTTGAAGTCCTGCTTGGTCCTCCTCCGATGTGATTCTCCTCATTAATTTCACATCATCTGCGAAAAAGAGACACTTCTGAGTCTATCCCATCTGTCATGTCATTTACATATACCAAGAATAACACTGGTCCTAGGACTGACCCCTGCGGAACGCCGCTCGTCACAGGTGCCCACTGTGATACCTCATCACGCACCATGACCCATTGTTGCCTCCCTGTGAGGTATTCCCTGATCCTTTCCCAGTGCCCTTCCTGTTATACGTGCTTGTTCTTCCAACTTCTTTACTAATCTAGTGTGTGTGTGTGTACTCACCTAATTGTGGTTGCAGGGGAAGAGACTCAGCTCCTGGCCCCGCCTCTTCGCTGTCTGCTACTGGGTCTCTGCTCTCCTGCTCCATGAGCTTTATCATACCTTGTCTTAAAACTATGTATGGTTCCTGCCTCCACTATATCTTTCTCTAGTCCATTCCACTTCCTGACTACTCTGTGGCTGAAGAAATGTTTCCTGACATCCCTTTGACTCATCTGAGTCTTCAGCTTCCAGTTGTGTCCCTTGTTTCTGTGTTCCTCTCTGAAACAACCTGTCACTTTTTACCTTGTCAATTCCCCGCAGTATTTTGTATGTCGTTATCATGTCTCCTCTGACCCTTTTTTCCTCCAGTGTTGTGTGTGTGTGTGTGTTACCATTTTGTCCTAGGCACATGTCGATTAGACACTAGGCCTGTTGTATGTATGTGTGTGTGTGTAACGAAACACTTGAAATGTTTGGCCCCGCGGGTGAACCTGGGCCCTCCGTGCGTGAAGCAAGAGCGCTAGCCACCATGCCATCGGGGCGTATGTACTCACCTAATTGTGGTTGCAGGGGTCGAGACTTAGCTCCTGGCCCCACCTCTTCGCTGTCTGCTACTGGGTCTCTGCTCTCCCTGCTCCATGAGCTTTATCATACCTTGTCTTAAAACTATGTATGGTTCCTGCCTCCACTATATCTTTCTCTAGACTATTCCACTTCCTGACTACTCTGTGGCTGAAGAAATGCTTCCTGACATCCCTTTGACTCATCTGAGTCTTCAGCTTCCAGTTGTGTCCCCTTGTTTCTGTGTTCCTTCTCTGAAACATCCTGTCACTATCTACCTTGTCAATTCCCGCAGTATTTTGTATGTCGTTATCATGTCTCCTCTGACCCTTCTTTCCTCCAGTGTTAGTCCTAGTGTGTGTGTGTGTGTGTGTGTGTGTGTGTGTGTGTGTGTGTGTGTGTGTGTGTGTTTGTCTGTCTGACTTGGAATGTTTATAACCTAGAAATGGTTTTATGACTTGACATGCTGTTGGCAGGGAACAAGGTAACATTTATGAAGGGATTCAGGGAAACCAGCAGGCTAAACTTGAGTCTTGGAGGTGGGAAGTACAGTGCCTGCACTCTGAAGGAGGAGTGTTAATGTTGCAGTTTTATATCTGTAGTGTAGGCATGCCTCTGGCAAGACAGTGATGGAGTGAATGATGATGAAAGTGTTTCTTCTTGTTTTGGTCACCCCGCCTTGGTGAGAAATGGCTGATGTCTTAATAAAAAAATCTCCATTACTGTATTTCCCAAGAAATGTAAATAAAGAACTAAGTTTGATTAAATGCAGAGTACTTAGTCTAGGTGAAATCTGTAATTATTTATTTTAGTGAAAATGGATGTTAATAATTTATGAGAATAAGAACTAAAATTCAGTGAGAAATATGCTTAAACTCGAGAAAGACCTAATGGGCTTGGTTGCATGATTGCAGTTGCCCATAAGTAATTTTATTTTAATTGTCAGACCATTTATATCATTGTTGGTGACAGTAAACTTGTGTCATGTGATCTTTGATTTGTATATGGAGCTTTGCTTGGTGTATAATAAATTTAAACATTTCTTTCTTCAGTTCTTCCACAGGTACACTATTCCACAGGTTTTTATTCTGGTATAAGAAAAAGTACAGTACTTCCAGTTTTTGTGCTACACATTTGCATGGCAAGTTTGTGGCCGTGTGTGTGCGTGTGTTGTGCATATCATAAAGCATCTTGAAAATGGTTTCATATTTTATTTTTTGGTGACATATCCCTTTATTTATGAAGAGATTAAGGAAACTGTTTAGCCAGATTGAGTCCTGGAGTGAGAAAAACAATGGTTGCACTCTGAAGGAGAGGGGGGATGTTACAGTGCTGAGGGTCATTTGAACTCTGATGTTTGTGAACTTCTGGCAAGACAGCTATTGAATGAATGATGATGAATACATTTTCTTTTATGGGTCACCCTAATTAGGTGTAAAACAGCTGGTGTTAAAAAATGATCAGTTACTGTAATATAAAGTTATTCCTGTATAGCTACCATTCTTTGAATTATTAATATACGTACTGGTACTGTAGTCACCAATAATCTCAATCTGCTTTTTTTGAGGGGGAGAAAAAAGAGAATAATGCAACTCATATTTTTGCTGTTAATTATATTTTAGTAAAATGAACTTTTATTATTTATTATATTAGGATGAAATTTTATGGTATTATAATTGCAAAATATATTTTCAGCATTATATTCTTACAATGATTGGCATCGGCTCAGAGTTCGGAATATGGATTTAACGTTTGTATATGAAGTGCTGTTTGAGGGCATTAGTATCCTTAAGAGCTGCGAACTTTTTTCACAATATCAAGATGAAAGAAACACAAAGTTCAAGATCACACCTCGGAAAGTGAACATGGTAAACTACTGCAAATCTTATACTACAATTTTATACTTTCATAATTATAAGACAAGATACTTTATTTCAGCATGATAGTGTTTGTACAGAGGTGAATGACATTTAGGTGTGCATGCAGAAAGCCCTTAACATGCAAAGCATTTCAGGCAAACTTAAGACTAACTTAAGATTAATAAGGCAGTGACAGATTGAGTTTTTTTTTACTTAGTCTCTTAGGTGTTTAATATAAATTTAAGAGTTACAA